>MNCI01007075.1:142780-156188 GCA_015680685.1 Gnetum montanum | reverse complement strand
GGCTTCTTTGGATTCAGCAATTGAAAAAAAAAAAACAAAGAAAGTGCCACAAAGCAAAAAAATCACTCCTCCCTTGAACAAAATTCCAAGTGATTATACACCTTGTTGTTGTGGTACTCTCATAGTCGCTCATCATGGGATGAAACAATGCGGTGTCACTGATCAAAGGAATGGACTTGGTCCTAATCTTGGAACGATGGGTTAATGACATATTAATCATGCTTTACACACAGGATTCATTGTGCCCTGGGTCAGTTACCTCATGTCCCAATCTCTACAATCCCTTCTATAGTCCATCTCATCTCGCTGTTCATGTAATTGTAGCTCGTGTCTTGTATAGCGTAGAATTATTACCTCATTCCGGTGGTATCTACATGTGTGTGTTTTGTGAAATTGGTATGGATTACATTTAACCCTTCTAGTGCCTACGAACATTTTAAGTTGTGGTTACGCAAGGGCATTATAGGTTGGAACCTGCTTTAGGGAGGACCCACTTGCGTGACTTTTGCAATTTTTACTTGTTGCATACCACCACATCATCTTATACCCTTTAAGTACTTTATTACCAAATCTATTCTTTCCTTTATCATCATTTTATCAAACGTTCCTCAAAACCAGGTCCTTTTATGTGTCACCTAAACAAACCAGGTCTGACATTAAACTTTTAGGGCAACTTCATTGAAAAAAATTTCTAACTCTAAAATCACACTAAGCAAAGAATTCAACATTTATTAAAGGTAATGAGTAAGGTATTAAATCATTGAACTTTTTTCAATAACCTTACTAACAATTGATCTTTGTGTGATTATAGATGGTCCCTAAAAGAAGACACAAGGAGGACCTTCTCAAGGTGCAACCAAACGACTAGGGGGAGGTAGAGACCAAGGACTTCATGCAGAACATGCAAAGTAGGAGGTACAATCACTCAGCATCCATCATGGAACTCTTGTTACTGCATAATCTATCCAAGCAAAAGGTGGAGACGTCAGGGCCCAAGCCTATGAAGAGGAATGACGGCGATTTGCGGCATAACATGTCAAGGCCAATCAAGTGTTCCTACAACTACCATGTTCATGGAAAGTGCCGACTCCATCAAACATTGGAACATCAGCATGGACGGCTCATAATCCTTGGATAGAAGAGGAGAAACGTCAAGTGCTTCTTCAACAGTATCAATCTCAGAAGCCTGATTGTGCAGGACAAAGGAGAGGCACCCATAGAGGAGCCACCACTACTGGGAACCCCATGAGTTCCAGAAGTTTTGTCTTTTGTGTATGTGTCCAAATTTTATTTAATTCCACACTGCGGCATGAACCCATTCTCACCATTCAATAATCCCATACATATCCACTGTGTAATCAATGGAGCTTGTTCTCACTATAACTCGAGGACGAGTTTTCATTTAGTCATGGCGATATCGCAGCTTGTCTCCTCATCTATAAATAAGAGGTAGACAGATCAGGTAGGAATTAGTGGTTAGAGTTGTTAAATTTAAGTTTCTTTTTACATCAGTTTCTCTCTCAACCCTTCTCTCCTAGTGTATGCCCGCAGTGTGGTGACTGTAATTGTACGACATCCTTATTCGAGTGTGACGTACTTGGACACGCACATGATCGGCAATAAAGATTGAGATTACTTCATCATTGTAGCATCCACTTAGCTTAATTATTTATTTATTTAATTATTATTTACTGCTTTCTTAGTTAACATCTTCTCATCCTAAACTCCTTTTAAACGCGGAATGAGTACGACTTGATCACGAGCATTTAAGTGTGACTACTTGGTAGCCCAGTAGCGTACCTAGGATCTGCGCTTGGTAATCCTAGTGGTAGTCATGCATGAGGTCCAAGATGTATACAGATGATTGAGGAATGGATGCTCATTGCACTTAGGCTAGCTTAGATTCTCTCTCACCCTCTCTCTCTTAGCTTAGTTAATATTATTTTCCATTATCTCTAGGAATAGCATTAGTATAGGAACACATCATACACCTCACTCTGGACTAAACCATACATGACAAAGTTAACACTAGTCTAGATGGGAAGACAACGAACTGTGATCTAAGAATCACTATCTAGATACCATAACCAGTCCATCTGCGGAGTTCGACTGGATCCTGCGTGAAACACTCGTATTCATATGGTTAAGTGTAGGGGTACCTTGCCACTCATCACTGTTCAAATATCCCACAGGCATCGTAAGAAAAGTCGTTTACCCAGGCTTGACTTAAACAACTTTTCTAAGTTTTCAGGAGGCTACAATTTAGATCCGCAACAACATTTGCAAGCCTTCTATGATGTCTGTGCATGGAACAACATTGATAATGGATGGCAGAAACTTAAGCCCTTTCCTATGACACTCATTGGCCAAGCAAAAGTATGTTATAGGTCAAAACCAAAATCAATCCGAAGTTGGCCAACAATGGTAGAGCTCTTCAATGAAAAATATCAAACCTATGCGAGAGTATCAACCTTAAGGAGACAAATCCAAGAGTGGAAACAAGCACAACATGAACCATTGGACATGGCCTTAGATAGATATTATGCATTGTTAAAACAATTGCCCAGGCCATGAGTTCTCTGAGGAAAGGCTAATGTACCATATCATAGATGGGCTCTGTAATGAAACAAGGGAAACCCTAGGGATGTATGCCTGAGGTCAACTATATGAGCTACGAACCCACCAACTCCAAGAGCTTATTAAATGGGTAGCAAAAAGGAGAAATGGCTAAGTGGGAGAATGCTGAAAAATCTCAACAGGCCTAAAACCTTAATTCAACAAGGGCCCATGATTATGAAGAGGAGAAATTAACTCACCTCAAGGAGGTGGAACCATCTTTGCCAATACTATAATCATTGGATGAAATTGAGGCAAAGATTAATAAGATGATGGAATGGGTGCATAAAAAATGTGGAGAACATGCCAACATTATTAGAGATAGAGTCATGACAAACCAAGAAGCAGGACAAAATACCCTTAGACAATCAGAAAGAAGGGTTGAAAAGAATAAGAACTTAATTGTCAATCATATGTATCAATGTAACATTTGCCTGTACGATCACCCCAAGGGACAATGTCCACTCTTGTCACATTTACAGGAGCATTGGGGAAGAGTGTTACATCCAGAGTTCGTACAAAGATACTGTGTTCGATCGTAGTGGCAACAATCCTAGTTGTGGGGGAGGCCACCCTCAAATTAGTTACACCCTTCATACCATCTGAATCTAAGTGCTTATCAAGTCCAACATCCTGTCTCCCCAACTGGGTCAACATCCTCTATCTCACCACATTATTATCATTCTCCCCAATACTATCAACCCATATCCTCTCCAACACAACCACCACCTTGGATACCTTACACTTCTCCTCAATTTCAAAATTCTCATCCTTTACCTCCTTCTACATCACCACCAAGTGTTCTAGAGGGTTTTGCACCACCAGACCAACCCACGAATGTTACTTGTGCTGCTACTATCAACAGTAGTGGGAATCCTCCACAACATCATAGGCGTCCCTTCTTTAGACGTGATCGTAAGAAGGGACAACACACTTCTGAGCCCATTGCACCTTCCAACCTAGCACAAGTCCAACACTGTGGTGTAGCTCCCTCCTCAAACCCAACGCCTCATGTTACTTTCTCTGGGCCATTAACAAATACTCCAACAACCATATGGCCAAATGAATATAGCCACCGAGGGAGACAGATTGATCCTTGCATACCATCTTATGGTCACAGGTGCCATAGTGGGTTAACCACTCATCAATTGACTACATCTTATAAATTTCCCTACTATGTTTACTATAACCAAGTGTGTGAACCCCACTTGGGGTACATTCCAACCACCACATCAAAAGACGCCCAGTGGTTCAAATATGACTGGATCCCAATATGTCCAACATGCAAGGATTCCAATGTTTCATTTATTAATCCTCGCCATACTCAACCGTTTAGTTATGGGGGATACCCCCCATTCTAATAACAAGCAGGATTAATAAATATTTTTCATTTTCTTTAATTTTGAAATTTTTGTTTTTCAACGCCTTTTTGTCTTTTTATCTTTTCATCTTTTTGTGTCTCATCTACGAATAAAACACTCATGTGACTCATTGGTTGAGGTGTTGTTCTATGCTATCAAGTCTCAGGTGACTAATTAATTGGACAACGAGCCACAACATCCATTCACCCATTCTATTAATAAGAAGTTCTACTTTGGGTACAATGATATTCTTGACATCATTAAACTAGTAGTTTGGGTTATTATGCCCAAAGTGATGAATGATGGACCAAGAAAGAATGGACAGGGTGTGACATTAAAGGGACTTGTAGATTCTCTTTGGTGGCATCTTTGGGAGTTATCATGTAGCTTGGTTGTACTAAGATTCTTGTAGATCTAATGAAAAATGGGAGTAAGAGTAATCAAAAGGCACTCAATCAAGGAAATATAATGCTATTCTAGGGGGTCCCATTGGAAAGACATGTACCCATGCCTAAAGGTAGGCAGCTTCTATGGATTAAGCAATACTTAAAAAAAAAACATGTGTGCCACAAAGCAAAAATCACTCCTCCCTTGAACGAAGTGCCAAGTGATTATACGCCTTGCTGTCATGGTGCTCTTATGGTTGTTCATCACTAGATGAAGCAATGTGATGTCATTGACTAGAGGAATGGACTTGGCCCTGATTTTTGAGCAAAGGGTTAAAAACACATTAATCATGCCCTACGCGTCGGATTCATTGCACCCTAAGTCCGTTACCTCATGTCCCACTCTCTACAATCCCTTCTAAAATTTGCCTCACCTCGCTGTTCATGTAATTGGGACTTGGGTCTTGTATAGCATTGAATTTATATCTCATCACGGTGGTATCTACATGTGTGTGTTTTGTGAAATTGGTGTGGATTACATTTAACCCTTCTAGTGCCTACGGACATTTTGAGGTGTGGTTATGTAAGGGCATTATAGGTAGAAACCTACTTTGGGGAAGACCCACTTGCTTTGGGGAGCACACATGCCACAATATTGGATATCTGATATTGAAGGCAAACAAAATATGGTTCATCATACCCCCATGACTGAATGAAAATTCATCCTTAAGTGAAAAAAAAGAGGAACAAGTCCCTTGCAAAATATCGAGAAGGTATGGGATTATTGATTGACGCTAACTACTGACTAACTCTGAGTGCCGCATTACAAGATTTTATTCGAGTGGATGCATACAAAATGACAGAGTGAAAAAAAGACTGGACAAACATTGAAGATTACAAAATTTGCAAAGGTCTTCAAAAATCTACTAAAGATGATTCTTGTTGTTGCCACTAGCAGTGGTAGACTTCCAACCTTGATTATTATGTCGATGCTTCTCTGGTTATGCAAAACATTCTTAAATGATGGATTGAAATTTCTTCGCAGTGTCCCATGGATCTAGCAAACATGTGAAGTTTTGAGTTGCTATCTTGTATGTGCTACGATTTGTCCATGGGAATATCCTCTGTTGTCCTCCTCTTGGCTTTGTTTTCATGCTTGGAAAAAGACTTTCTTCCTTAGGCATTTCTTTTAGCATCACTTGTAGTCACCAAAGGATCAACATTAGTTTTGGTAAATTTTCCCTAATAATTAACCCTTTTCGGATCCCTTAGTTTTCATTTAAGCATAAGGTGATGAAAGCATACTATGCCCAAGGCTATGAGGCAACTAAAATCATCAAGTTGTTTACATTATTTTGATCAATTACTATTAAAAAATTTCAAAAATTTCAAAGCAGGCATCCATAGCCCCCATGACTAATAAGTGTAACTTCAAAAACACACAAGTTTTTGAACAATTAAAACTAAAGGTCTTATTCAAACGATGGCCAAGAAATATTGCACTTGAAGGATATTTTAATAGAAGAGTAGGAAAAAGTAAAAAGGGAATTGAAAGGGATGAGAAGTAGTTCCAAAATTATGCATAAATTCAAAAAAATTGTCATTGATGTTCTAGAAGATGTGAAGGTTAGTTCAAAGCCATGATCAACAAAAGTTATGCAAGTGGGTCCTCCCCAAAGTAGGCTCCTGCCATAATGCCCTTGCATAAGCACTTCTATAGATGTTTGTGAGCACCCTAGAAGTTAAATGTAGATCATGCCTTTGTTCCAAACAACACATAATTGTCATGGCTGGGATGCACTATACTACACAAAACTAAAAGGCTCATAATCACATGTAGCAATGAGGTGAATAATGGGATAAGAAGGAATTGTAAAGATTGGGATGTAAGGTACTTGACCATGTCCACAATAGGTTCTTGTGAAAAATGTGATTAAAATGATTAGCATACCTATCCATCTAAGTTCAAACCAAGTCCATACCATGAACAGTGACCTCGTATTGATGTGTTCCTTCCTGTCCACCACCATGAGATCACAACGACCTTAAAGAATAATCATCGCTTCAAAAAAAAAAGAAGAAAAGAGAAGAAGGAAGGAAGGGCCTTAATTAGAGGGGCACCTTCAAGCATGGGTAACATATTTTTCCATCCCCATAACCAGTGCTTGTAGCCCGTCATTGTGTCTAAGGGGTGTGCTTTGAATTTTCATTATTGTTTTTATTTTTCATTTTTTATTTTTTCTCTTTTTTTGGATGTTATTTATTTATTTATTTATTTTGAAATGGGAACCACACCAGGCAAAGACTTCCTTTTTATTGGTCAATAGAAGAGTAATGATATGTTCCAAGAGGAATCATAAACCACATGAAGGAAGTCAAGAAGAGAACCCAACAAGTCCCCTTGAGGTCACATCCTTTGCCATTCTCACTTGGTCATTCCACTTTCTTCAAGGTACAATGATCATTGATGAATTTTAGTTTCATAAAAAAGAACCAAATTGTTTCCATGATAAAGACCTTTTATTCAAAGAATTAGAGGGATGCATGAGGTGGTCTCACTACTTTGCACAATTACTTATCCAATCATCTTAATAGCACAGCACAAAAACCCAACACATGGCATTGACTTCTGCATCATGAATTCACAATATTATTAAAGAAAACATAAAAGACATGCATAAACATAAATAAAATGACTTAGGAAAAGAGAAAAGTATAAAGAAAAGAAAAATATTAAGAAATGGAAAACATATGAAGAATCAAAAAATTTTGGAAGAAATAGGAAAATGATAAAAAATTGTAAAACAAAAAAGTGAAAAACACTTATTAGTTCTTGAACCAGGATGGAGCATCTCCCTCACAACTAATCTTATGGCTGCACATTTAAGAGATGGACCACATAATCCCCTGGTTATACACCACTGGTTTTCCATCTATCATTGTTACTGATTTAATTAATCATGTGGTAGCACATCTAACATTGGTGATAGCCTCGTTGGGATAATTTGGAGACGTATCTTCATCTAGACTTGAAGGTATTTCTATTTTGGGGGGTCCATATGTGTTTGCTTCTTCTTCTTGATTTTCTGTTTTAATTCCCAAGTCTTCATGTTTAATATCCTTTTCTAGTGTATAATCAGAGTGTAAGAAATTTGTGCCTAAGTCCTCTATTTGGGAAATTTTCTTAAGTCTAGAAATAATAAGTGGATCAATTGCATCTAATGAGCAGTGAGGTACCCCTATGCCCAACCATACAAATCATAGGTGTTCACATGCGATCCAGTTGAATTTCACAGACTTTAATTACCAAGTATGCTAGAGCTAAATGGTGAGTTTGTGTTGTCTGTTCGTTATCTTCCTAGTCTCACTTGTGAAATGCAAGTGTATGGTTAAGTGTGACTACGACATAAGATTTTTATTATTTTGTGTTTTATCAATTTGATTGCCTAAAACAAGAATAATAGTGAGAGTAATTAAGTGCTAAGTAAATTATTGTCTAATCTAGCCTAACACACTCGAACACATCCTGAACTTCGTGTAAACACTGATGGGTTGTCAAACGCTAACCATTTCTGAGTTACCAAGTGTCACACATATGTTCGAAGGGGTTGTGCTTGTGTATTCTAATTAGTTGCTTCATTAATCAAAATTAATTGTTGAATGAATATCATTAATGTAAACTGCATGAAATCATGATATGTAAATGTATAAAGAAAGAAAGTCTTAAATGTTGCAAGGATGAATCAAAGAGCTCGTCTTTATTGCCAACACAATGGTGTGTTTAGGTACATCAATGCTTGAATAAAGATCCGATCACACTTAGACCTCCTGTTGTGGGTACTTGGAAAATATTCTAACTTTCAAATGAACAAACTGTAAGAATTTCACTACTTGACTTCCAAAACTACCCCAGAATGGTGTGCCCAAGGGCTGTATTTATAGGCTCGGGAGTAACCCTGCAATATCACATGCCCAATATCGCATCTTAGGCCGTGATATCACATACCCAATATCGTGTACCCGATATTGCAGCCACTCCGATATCAAAGCTTAAGTGAAAGATGATTCATCAACATCCATGCATCTTTAAAACAATTTATAATTCTCATTTTTAAGCCACTAGATGTCTTCTAGTTTAGTGGCTACTATGTAGACTGGTTTTTGCTCACACACTTGCTCTTGAACTTTATTGTGGGTTGTGTTAATATTTTGAATTTCTGGCCCACAACTACACCCTTTACTATTAGTAGTGATGCATGGGTTCTTTTATCTCTCCACAATGCCAGATTCATCGCTTTTGTTAGGTGTTGGAGTGGTAATGATTGTTGGCTTTTTTGTATGATTAGGAGACATCGTTCTGGCAAGGAAGGTTGTTGCATTAGATTGGCCTTATGTTGTTTTGATGAGTTAGGAGGTCCACAAGTGTTGTGCTTACACATGGGAACCATCCTAAAGAAAGGGTATTTTTAAGGTTGTGGTTAAGATCTACTAGCATTATCATTTCCATGTTTGTTCATAGCACAAGTGGCATTTTCTCATTGATGTTGTGGTGCTGAACCTTCCTGTGTTGTTGGCGGTGACATATGGTGGAGGGAAGTATGAGAGTATTAGGGATATAATGAATGATGAGAGGTGTGAGGTGGTGATCTCATGGAAGATGTTGTGAGATGATGATATTTGGGAAAGTAGTAGTAGTGATTTGAGGTAGAAGAAGTGGAACTAGTCAGGGAAACAAGTTGTTGAACATAATATCCATATGGTTTTGGCTAGCAGTAAGGGTAGTGCTGGTTTGATGATGGCCTCCCCCATGATTGTAGGTTTTGCCACTATGGTCGATAGTAGTTTGGAGGCTAGTAAGAAGTCCCACTAGGATAGTACAATTAGTTTTAGGACTATCTATAATTACCTTGTAAGTAAGGTAATTTCCTAGGCATTTTCTTTTGTATGAACTTTGGATTCAATGCAAAATCTCAATGCTCATGTAGATGTAACATGACTGGGCAATAGCCCTTTGAATGGTCGTATATACAGATGTCACATGCATCATCTTCTTTGGTGGTTGAGTCTATAGCCTCTTCTTCTACATCCATTTTCCCTTTCGACCGATCAGTGTTCTTACCTATCTCTTAGTCCCTTTTCCTCCTTTTATTGTTGTCACTTGATTTTTTTTGCATTACTCTCTCCTGTACAATTTCTATGCAAGTTGCAAATTTCTTATTTATCCATTTTGACATCTTATCTAGCTTTGCTTCAAGCTCATCAATAGACTTTTGTATTAGCAAGGTTTGTTGTGAAATCACTTCATTGAGATATGCCTCTTTTACCTTATCATAGATGTGTATCCTTTTCTTTTGAAGAGTTGGATCCCAGTTATTTTCCTCTACATTCACTTGTTTACTTAGCTCCCCTTCTTCTTTCACCACCCACTTAATTAGCCTTTGTATTTGATGGACTTTCAATTTGTGTTATTGACCTTGGGCCTAAATCCCAAGGGTCTCCCTCGTTTCATTATGAAGCCCATCTATGATGTCGAAAAGCTACTCTTTTTGAGAGAAATCATGGCTAGGATATCTATGTAGTAGAGAATAGTATCTATCCAAGGCCACATCCAAGGGTTCATGATTTTCTTGCTTCAACCTTTGGATTTGTTTTATGTTGGACACTCTCACATAGGTTTGGTATTTTTTTTTTGAAAAGTTCCAACATTGTGGACCACTAGTGGATGGAACTTAGTTCCAATGATCTATACCAACTTTAAACTTCGTTTATTAGTATCCTAGGAAAGAGCTTAAGCTTTTTCCACTTATTTTTAATATTTTGCAAGGCACAAGCATCATGGAAGGCTTATAAGTGATGTTATCATTCAAAATTATAGCCTCTTCTAAATTTGGATATGTTGTTCATGTCAAGCCATTTGATGCGGCTGTCCCTTTGATGCCTTTGGGGTATTTGAACTACCTCCCTAATCTATGTTAAGTCCCTAGTAGCCAACAAGGGTTCATCTGTACTAGACACATCATGGTGATAATCTATATTTTTATTCATATGATTGTGATGATCTTGTCTATGCTAATTTTGATGTCTTTGATTTTGGCCTTGGGTTCAATTTCTATCTTTTATCTTGACCCCATAGTGGAGCTCTATCTCTATACCTACAGTCACCTTCATTAGAACTAGACATTGAAGAGGAAGAGGAAGATGAGGAATTGGGAGAATCACCATGGCTCTTATAGTTCTCCCCATGGTCCCTTAATTTATCTTGTTTAGGTTTAGAGGAGGTCCTAGGCCTTGACATCCTCCTTGATCTAGGACTTACTCCAGATCCTCTAAGATTGTCTACTAATAAGTGGCGAGATACCCCCACACTCAACCATACGAATATGAGCGTAGCACACTCGATCTGGTCGAACTCTTTAGACTAAGTGCCTACACCCCCCATGGAACACTTAGGGTTAATCATTCGTTGTCTTCCTAGACTTACTTGTAGTTGTCATGATGTATGGTTAAGTAAGTCCGAGGTATATGATTTTTATAGCTTTTTATGTTTTTGTCTCCTATGCTATTGAGTTGAAGGGTTGAGAAACTAATTACTAACTCTAACTAATGAACTAAGTCTAAATTACCTAGCATCAACATCCGTTTCCACTTACCGTACACACCCTGAATCAATGCAACCATGGCTACTAAATGCTAATCGTTGCTGGGATCATCACGCGTAACGCACGTGCTTGAAGTGGTCGTACTGAGGCACTTAACTAGGAGGAAGGGGTTGAGAGAATCTAATCTAGCCTAAGTGCGATGAGCATATGTTCCTTGATTATCTGTACACATCCTTAAATGCTCGTAATCAAGTCGTACTCATTTCGCATTACTAGGAGATAAGGGTGAGAGAGAAAGCAATAAATAACATTAAATAAAATCCTATTCCATGCACTACAAAGTTTATCTAGGAAGTTCGTCTTTATTGCTGTACACAACTTGTGTTCAGGTACAATGTTGCTCGAATAAAGATCCGTTCACTTTAGAACTCTTACTGCGAGCACATGGGAAATATTCTATCTCTGGAGTGATCAATCTGCCAGAGTTTCCCTACTTCTAGCCTAGGATGAGGAAGCAAGGGAGAGCTACCTCTTATTTACAGATATGATGGCACATCGCGATATCGCGTCTCATCATACCCCCATGACTAAATGAAAACTCGTCCTCGAGTTCCTTACAAAATATTGGGAAGGTATGGGATTATTGAGGTGAATGGAACTAATGGGATGACATGTGAACGGATCATCATTACAAGACTTGACAAAGCTGGTGTTCATGACAACAAGGGTGAACACCTTATTACATTGACATTAGGCCTTAGTTGGCAGCTGAGAGAGAAGAGAGAAAGAAGTGTTGCTGCTGCCAACACAAAGATTGCGCCTTTCATTGTCCATCCGTAAGCGCGCCATCGATCTTGCTCCTTGCATAGTTGCTCCCAGCACTACTCCATTCCAAGTGTTTTCTCCAGATCCAATTTGTTGTTGTATGATCACCATCTGCACATACAACACAATCATATATTAGCAAGGGTAAATGAATCATCATATAATTAATACCTTGCTTCGGTGTAGGTCCATTGGCTAGGTTGTGGTATGGCTAATTGTGGATCTGAGGATGTATTAATGATGACTACCGAAGGTGTAGGGGTTCGAAAAAAAATGGAAAAATTGGGGCTAGGAGAAAATCAGGCCCCGTACCCCCATGACTAATCGCGAACCTCCGGTAGCGTTAGAATGGAGAAATAAAAGGAGTAAGAAAGATAAATAAAAAGGGACAACTATGGCATCAATGAAATGGATGTCAAGATGGTAATGAACAAAATAAAATTAATTGCAAAAATGTTAGGGAAAATAATTTAACTGGTGCACCAAAGAGGAATGTCAGTGGGTCCTCCCCAAAGTAGGCTCATGCCCTTAATGCCCTGACAAAGTCACATTCAAAGAGTCCGTAGGCTCTGGGAATGTCAATTGGAACAAGAGTTAAAGTCTTAACCGCAAGAATTTACCAAAAAGAAAACAATGCATCAACCAAAATATATACACTAATGATATAACTAGCAATGAGGTGAAGAATGGAGAGAAGGATGGAGAGAATAGAATGGAATGGAATCCCAAGAACAAGGTGGTGTATAGCCCCTTGTGTAGTTTATGATTAAAGTGACTTGGAAAATCTCATTCCAGCTCCGGCCTCAAACAAATCACTTCCAGTAACTTCGCATTAATGCAGGTGGCCAAACCATCCTCTTGAAGTAACAAGAATGCCTTCACCCAAGAGTAACCACCATTCCGACGAAACAAGGAGAGAATGGGAAGTGTGAAGGGCCTTAGTTAGAGGGAACATTTTTAGTTCCATAACCAGTGCTTATAGCCCAATTGATTATTTTATCGAAGGGGTGTGCTTTGAATTCTCACTTTTTTTCTCTCTTTTTTTTTGTGTTTTGTGTTTTTATGCGTTTGAACCATACCATGCAAAGACTTTGTTATTTTTCTTGTCTCAGCTTCCAGTAATTGGGTAACATCGGAATGGCGAGAAAACCCAAGAAGAAAACATCCAAGAACCTAAGAGAATGGCCAACACAAAAGCATCGAGTTCCCTTGAAATCACACCCTTTTCAAACCTTGAGTCCTTCCCTAGTTTGAGAAGTGCCCAGTCACTGATTTATTAAGGTTCTTATTATGAAGGAGACTGTACGTTTCCAAGCTAAGAGAGACCATAGAAACTGGTGGATGGATGGATAAAGTGAACTCATTGCCTGCCATATCAAAAGAAACATACCTTAGTATCAACATTGTGACTTAAAGGTAAAAATCAAACATTAGTAATCAACATGAAAGTAGTTCATACCATCACAAAGAACACTTATTGGGTGACAAACTTATAAGGTGGATCACACATGCATGGACACACACAAAAGATGAAAAAGTATAACGATGTTGTAAAACAAAAACAAGAAAAGTTAAAGAAATGTGTAAAACAAAAACAAGAATAGTTAAACAAATGTGTAAA
>MNCI01007075.1:99189-133665 GCA_015680685.1 Gnetum montanum | reverse complement strand
TTCACTTTAGGACTCCTACTGTGGGCACATGGAAAATATTCTATCTCTGGAGTGATCAATCTGCCAGAGTTTCCCTACTTCTAGCCTAGGATGAGGAAACAAGGGAGAGCTGCCTCTTATTTATAGATATGACGGTGCACCACGATATCGCAAGGGATGATGCGATATCGCATACGCGATATCACGACCCATGCGATATCGCGTCTCATCATCTACCTTAGGTGAACCTAGTCCTTGAGTGTAGTAAGGGTCTAAATAAGCATAGGAAACCCCTGCTTGAGGTTGTTCACTCCAATTTTCTTCAGTATAGATCCTATTAGTTCTCAAATGAATGTTCTCATCATATGATGTGTTATTGGTCCTATGTGAAGAAGACATTGTTATTGGTTTATGATTTGTGTGACTTAATATTTTCCAAAATATAAATCGTTAATGCATTTACAACGATCGTGTATAATATAACTAATCTAGATAACTAGCATCATCCCCGAAAATGGCATTAATGATGAGCGACAAGGTACCCCCTACGCCCAACCATATGAATCATAAGCGTTCACACACGATCTGGTCAAATTCTGTGGATGGGACTAGTTGTGGCATCTAGATCGCTATGCCTTGATCGTAGTTTATTGTCTTCCCAAAACATAAATAAAAAGTTAATAGATTGCAACTGTTCTAGCTATATATTTATAATATATATCTATTATTTGGATGAGATAATTTTTTACATTTTTAAAATTAAAAAATATGAAATAGATTCACTGAGAATTGACTTTCCAAGAAAAGAGTTCAGGTTACAAAGTAGTTGGACTCTTGCAAATAATAATTTCTGTGAAGAATTTCATCTCTTATCCCAACATTATGATGATAATTATAACAAGAAAGTCCAAAAAAATGCGACTAGGATAGCTTCCCTTGACTGTTATGATAATAAAATTATTTCACCATGATAGAGAAGGAGTCTCTTGGATGAGCCTAGCAAGTGGCCTCTTGACCAAAATTAAACACAATACCTTCTTTTTGTAATAGATGCCAAACCATTGAGCTAATAGAATTAATAAAATAGGTTTATAAGAAGTTTATTATTAACATTGTTGAAAATTCAAAGGAAATAGAAGGGAGTTTATGTAGAGAGTATGCATTATTTGTAGTTGAAAGTTGCTTCCAAAAAAAGGGCCTAAAGAGTATGGAGATCCATGGGATTTTTTTTCTATGGACTTGATGTTTCTCTTGCAAATCTAATTTTTCTCTCTTTGATTTCCCTCTAGTGAATTTAATTTATCTAGAATTCCCCTATGGGAGATTCTACATTACTTTTAAATTCTTCAACCAATGTTGAAATTTGTGGTTCTTTTATTGATATGAAAATTTTTTTGAACTCTCAAAATGCATATTTACAAGCTAATAAGAAAAAAACATTGTGATGCCTTCTTCTAGTGACATTGATGCAACTAAGACATCTGATTTTGTTCTTCTTATTAACGTACATGAGCCATTCGTTAATGATCTTTGATCATAATACATATTCATTCCAATTTTAAGTTACCTACTTCATTATCGAATTTTTGTTTTGTAATTAAATAATGTGATAAAAAACCATAACATCCAAATCCTTCATGGTAGGTATTATTCTTGTTTTTTTCTACTTATTCAATTAGAAAATGCTTTGATGCCATAGTGTACCCTAGATATAGGGTTTTTATACATAAATATGCAATGCTAATCATTCGTAAGTAGGCTCTAGATTTTGATGTCCATGTTTTATTAAGTTATATAATCTTTTGTTGATTTTTAGAAAGTTAAGTAAGAAATTGTTAATTTTCTTGGTCTCATTAAGCATACAGAGTTTATTTTTACAAATTTTAGTTTTTATAGATGTTTTTTATTGAAAATAACCTTCTTAATTGTAAAAAGGAATTGGTATTATAAGCAAGACGAAAGACTTACATTCAACCAATTACATATTAAAATCTTCCTAATTCTTGCAATTGTTTCCATCATGAATAACATTTGTTTAATGCTTATCATTTTCTTCTCAAAAAGAAAGATTTCAAAGAAAAGAAAAATGTGTTAAGGTTGAAGATAGAAAAAAACAATATAAAGTTGAAGATATGAAAAATTTGGTTAATCTCAATGATAAGAATGATTAAATGGTAATAAACAATCTAGAGAAGATAGAAGCTCCTATGTATATTTTTACTAGTACTAAAGAAAGTATTAAGTAGTTTAGATAGACAACTAGCAAATTAAATGTTGTCTTGTCTAACAAAAACACTATTAAAAATAATATGAAGTTGAAGATATGAAAATTTTAGTTAATGTGAATTCTAAGAACGATTAAATGGTACTAAAGAATCTAGAGAAGATAGCAGCTCCTACGTATATTTTTGCTAGTAATAAAGAAAGTATTAAGTAGTTTGGGTAGACAACTCGCAAAGAAAATGTTTCCTTGTTTAACAAAAAACACTATTAAAAATAATATGAAGTTGAAGATATGAAAAATCTAGTTAATGTTAACAATAAGAATGATCAAATGGCAAAAAGGAATCTAGAGAAGACAAAAGCTCCTGTGTATATTTTTACTAGTACCAAAGAGAGTATTAAGTAGCTTGGATATATACCTTGTAAAGCAATTTTTTGTTGTGTAACAAGAATACTATTAACTCAAAGATCAAAACTAGTAATGATAAGAAGGTTATAGTTGATGATAAAGAGTCTTGACATAAGATTAATAATAAGCGATGAGATGAAGATCTTTCTCAAGTGCTACCACCTTATTGCTTCTGTCCAAATATTGATATTAAGCCATAGTTCTCTATCTCCAATCCTTTTGCTATTTTAAGTTCAAGCATAGATGTTGAAAAATGATATAAATTTTGTTAAGACTAGGACCTTCTTCCCTATTAATAATTAATTTTTTTCACTTGTTTTTTCATAGTATTAATTGTAAAGTTATATGCCTAAGTAGATGGTTGTTACAACCTAAAAATTTGCAAAGGTTTAGTTATTTAATTTAATGCATGTGATTAATTCTTTAATATTGTCAAATGTGTTTCAATAAATTAGCTCTAATTTTCTTCAATAAATCATAGGATTATATTATTATCATAATGTAATCTTCTCACTAGGGTATTTTGTTAAAGTTTTGTATCATTTGTTTTCCTACTATTGAAGATTAGTTATAGATCTTCAAAATATTTTATGATTAAATGTTCAAATTCAATTATTCTTGAAAGGCTTTTTGTTAATTATCATATCTTCACAAGTATTTCATTATGCACATTCAATTATGCATCTTTTATTCTATTATATATGTGATCATATAATACTTTGTTTATAGAGCAATTTTGGACCCTAACCTTATCCAAACCATATCCCTTGTTACTGTTTATCATTAAACTAGAATTTGAAATTCATTTTTAATTAAAATTATATATTGCATAACTCAGTTTTATTAAAGAAATACCTTAGAATGATGTCATACCTAGAATCTGACCTTATTGATGTGTCCAAGATGTTCAAAAATATTGATTTTAATGTTTAGTTCACTAGAGTTGGAGTTATAGTTTTCGAGATATTACATTTCTAATTTGCTAAAAATATTATAAAATTTTTAATATTCGAAATATGTAACTATGATAAGTAAAGCTTAGATATGATTTTGGCATAGGGTCAAGTAGTGTACTTGATAAGGATCCTGTAGGTTCAAACAAATTTTGATTTAGAATCCATATGTGGCTATTTCTCATGCTTACACATAAAGGGTATTAGTTGAAAAGGAAAAATGGAAAATGAACTTATAAAAATGTAAATAGTTTTGAAAAATTATTAAACATCAAATTTAAAAGTAAGGAAGTCACATGAAAGGTGGTTTGAAAAGTAAGAAATGTAAAGAAAACGTGTAAGCTTATAAGCTTATGATGAGCAGCAAGTAGTCCCTATGCCCAACCATACGAATCACTAGCATTCACGAAGCAATCTAGTTGAATTTTGTAGACTTTAGCTCTCTAAGTACACTTTGCCTACATAGTGAATCTCAAAGACGTGATCATTGTCCTTCCAGTTCCACTTGTAAGGTGCAATGGTATGGCTAAGTGTAACTTAGACATAATTTTTATCATTTTTATGTTTTTCATTTAATTTGCGTAAGTGTTGAAAATAAGGTAATTAAATGTTTAATTAATCTAATAAATAGTTAATTCTTTAACTAATCCTAACATAAGCATTCATTCCCATCTGTCATACACATCTTAAACACATTGCAATGTTACTAGGTTACTAAGCGTTAAGCACTACTGAGATTACTCAGTGTTAATCGTATGCTCAGGATGGTCATACTTATGTGTATTAATTATTTGGTATTAATTAGTTAATTAAATGCATGAACATAAATTCCATAAAGAATAAATGCATTAAAGTAAATATTATGCTAAGTCTAACTAATGAAAGGTTTATAAAGAAAGATTATCTTTATTACCATTCCCATTGAGGTGTCTAAGTACATTGATGCTTGAATAAAGATCCATACACTTCTCACTCTTATTGCAGGTACTTAGAAAATATTCTAACTTTGGAAGAAACAAAATGTAAGAGTTTAGCTAAGCTATCAATCAACGAATGCCATAAATGTGACTGGCTCACACATTTATATATGTGACACAAGATACTATGTCAACATGTATGCATGGAAAAATCATGTGTCGATGGGATTACGTTGACATGATCACGTTGATGGGATCTTGTCAACACAGTTAACCCATGATGACTCATCATACCTCCACAACTGAACGAAAATTCATCCTTGGGTGAACAAAAGAAGGAATAAGTTTCTTACAAAATTTTGGGAAGGTATGGGATAATTAACTAATTGACTAACATACAAACTGACTTATACTGATGTTAAGTGCCCAAGTGTATAGATTTACAACTTTTACAAAAATTGGTATTCACAACAACAAAATTGAACATCATTATAAAAATTGATAGCACAACTCCTCTAACACCTTAAAGATGAAGAGAAAATCAAATGGTCCAAGGCAGTGGAGTTTCTTGAGGTGCCAAAGGACCTTCTCTTACCTTTGATACATGGCTATTATGGTTGAGGCTGTGGTTGTGGTCGTCTATCTATAGGTGTGACTATTGGCAAAAGATGGAAAGAATCTAGCAATGCTTTCATATTTTTCTCCTTACTCCAAGGATCATACATGGTCCATGCAGCAATGCTAATGTGGGCTAGCATGAGAACATCTCATGGATAGGGCATTGTAGGGAATAGCTCCTTCATGTTGACAAACCAGGTTGTGAATTATTTATGTTTAACATTGAATGCCTTGACAACATTTTTTAGCTCTTGGTAGTCATTCATTCTATGAGCCAGGTTCTTAGTTGTTAACTATTGATCGGTGAAGTGCTCTCTAAGAACATCGAGTTCAGCATTTGTTGCTTCTAGTTTCTGCTTCATCTCCTTGTGATGCTTGAACTCAACCTCATACAATAGGTACAACCTAGCCACTTGCTTCTTGAATTTTGACCTTGGCCTTCTGGCAGTCAGCATCACCAAGTTTGTGTATTAGAGGTTGGCGAGCTTCATGTACTTTTTCATCTCCATGATCTACAACTCCTTGAGATGGATCTCTACTTTGTTACATTCATTCAGTCCATCAAAGATGGGCTACCACACATCACCTCCTTACTAGAGCTGCAGGAGGGCCTCATTCACCTTTGCCTTCACTAATTTGATTTCTTTTATAATATTTTTTTTTTGTAGCCTAACTTGGTCCCTGTAATGATTCTTGTCCCTTTCAAATTTGAGGGCCTCATTCTTCCAAGTGACAATTTGAATTGCAAACTTTTGGAGAAGGGTACATACTTCATCCATCAAAAGATTACGATTTTCTACTCTAACCTTCTTAGATCCATGGTCATCTTGGCATACTATTCATATTGTTGTCTCATGTATTTGACCATTTGGTCCTTTTAGAGCTCAACATTATGTAGGTGATGATTATCTTTGGTCAGAATGACATTCTCCCAACAAACCTCTGACAAGTCCTTCTAAATGTTGTAGATGGTGGCATTTGCTAAGGACTAGTCGAAGCTTGCCAACTCCTTGGCATACTCAATTTCTTAAAGTTTGGTTTGAAGTTGCTAAAAAGCTTTATCTTTGGATATAGCTTGGCTAAGTACGGTGAGATTAGTGAAGTAAGTTCTCAATCCACAATTTTAGTAGCCAAGTGTTGATTTTCAAATGTGACTACTTCAAGTGGGGCATTGTCAATGAGGCACTTACCCTTACCCTCTAATAACATTGACTGGATTGTAGAAATGTTATTCGGAAGTTCAGAGACCTCTAGAATCAGTTGTTGGGTTCCAACTAGTCATTCTAGCAACTCCTTGTGTTGGGTTATGTTGAATCTTCCACTTTCCACTCCTATGGACGTTTGCATGTCTCTAACTGTAGCAATATTTGGCATAGATGCCACAAGAACATGGAGGTTATCACCCACTCTATTAGCCATCACCTAGGCCATCGTTTGCTACCCTTGGTGCTACGTCACCAAGACAGTTTCCCCATCACCTTCCTTCAGGGGCACCAAGAAGGTAGTGGTGTTTCTAAAGATTTCTAGAAATTGTTGTTGTGTTGGAATGGACACCATTACCTCTCAGGTACCAGGATTCAAGCATGTAGGTGCTTGCATTCTTTGGGTAGAGAATGTTGGCATTGTGTCCTCCAACCAGCTGATGGTATAAGTTACCTTGTTCAAGTGACTTAGGGCTTGTTGGTAGATAGGCGGATCACCAGTTGGTCTAGCTTGTTGCTGATGTAGGAGTTGCTCATAGAGTTTTTGCATGTGCTTCATGGTAGCACGAGCCTCCAACATTGTTTCATGAGTGGGTTGTGCTGGTGACTGCTTTTCTTTTTTCAATGTGGTAAGGACCTTATCTTTCATCATCTCTGCCCAAGTGGTAGTAGGAGCATGTCTAAGTATGTGATTGAAATAGTGGGTTATTCCTCCCCTTTTGCATAACTTTTGGATTAGACACAGAAAGGGGAGTTCCTTCCTCCCACACTCATGCTTCTTAAAGTGCCTTTCTATCTCAAGATATATTAGTTGTGGGAGGTTAATAGGAAATTTCTCAATTAGAGAGGTGCATGCATGGGAAAAAACTGCTATCACCTTACTTCATCTCATCATTGGATTGACGTGGTAGGCTGTGATCTTGAAGTAAGCATGTTTTTTCATTGTGAGTGCACCATATTCTTTACGGTCCACTCCATAGCACATTGGACCCACTCCTTTTTCACGTCTAGGTCCACTTGCTTTGAGATCTTTGTTAGATTGGTCCCAGTTTTAGGTAGTTCAAGGGCCTGAGAGATGGCCTCCACCAAGTAGGAAATACTAATCTCCTTGATCTTCACAGTGGCATCAGGTTGCTTATTGTTCCAAAAGACATATGTCTCTCCCATGTACCACTCCCCATTGGAAATGACAACGAGCCACATGGAAGAGCTTTGCAACTAAGTTCTAATGTCTTCTGGGTCAAAGTCCAAGAAGGTTCCAAAGTTCAGCTTTTGGAGAACCAAATGTTGAATTTTCTTTGACTGGATTTGCCTAAGGTAGACATTTTTCAAAGTGACCTCAAGGTTTGGCCTTGGTCTTGGTGCCTCATCTTGGTGGGATTTCTTTGTTTCAAATTAGGGAATCTATGAAATAGATTCTACTTCAGGCTCCTCCCGAAGAGGTCCCGTTGCATGAGTTTCGACTACCTACTCCTAGGGTTGTTCTTACTATTGGCCCTTTCTAGTTTTGGGCCACTTATCCCTTACTTGGGATAATCCTTCTATTGATGTCAACACTCCCATGCTCTCATGGTGCCATGATTATCAACGTCTCTATCTCTTTCTCTTAATAACCACAATAAAAATCATGCAAGTAGTGGGCGTTTAAACTATTAGGTTATAATCATTAATGGTGGTGGTTATAATTATTAATGATGACTATTACAATCATTAATGGTGGTGGTTACAACTATTAGTTTATTATTTGCAAAAGGCCACATAGCCCTCCCCAGCTGAGACTATTCCTAGGTTTCCGTACCCATACAGGAGGCGCCCTAGCAAGTAGTCTCCTAAAACAAGTTTTCTTTCTCGGTGTTGGTGTGATCAAAATTTATGCATCAAGACCTTTTTGGCGCTAGAAGGAGGGCCTTTCCCCAACCTTTTGTTTATTAGCTTTTCTTGTCATTTCTCTGACCTTTATTATCCCATTTTCTGAAATATTTATTTTCTGTCCTTTTCTAGTCCCTATTTTTATTTTTCAAAAATTTCATTTTCCTTGTTTCATACTTGTTTTATTTAAAATTTCCGTTTTCAGCCATTGTCTTGAAAAATATTTTAAAGAATTTTTGAGCCTTTTATTTCTTATTCTTAGAAGTTCATTTCTTGAAAAATTTCGGGTCTCATCACCCATTTTTCTTTAATCTTTTCCTTGTTGTTTTTTTTAAATCCTTGTTTCGAATCCCATTTTCGAATTTGTGTTTTGGCGGTCCTTACCTTAGTCTTAGGTTAGGTAAGGTGGTTTTATTTGATTATGGAATTTTAAGTTTATTTTCCTAAAATCTTGCATTTTACTGTTTTCCCTTTTAATTTTATAAGTATTGCAATTTTATACATTTATTTTATTTTCAAAAAAATATATTTTATTTCAATATTTTCTTTTCTTTTTATGCAATTTCATAACTTCATTCTAACAATTATATTTTATAGTTCTGTTTATGAGTGAACTCTCCTTTGCTTCTAACCGACCAATCACTCATTTCTTCGCATTAAGAAAAAAACGAGCCTCACATTTTCCAAGTTTTATTCCTAGAAGAGCTTGGACTAGGATGGTAGCCAATCAACCCCGGGCTCCCTTGGTCAGTAACCCCTTTAACTTTACTAACTACCATGACATCCCAAAGTCACTCCAGAACATAAATTTGTTCTACGACCCCACAAACCCTTCTAGTAATTCTCGCCAACATGGATGATGAGTGGTGAGGTACCCCTATACTCAAGCATATGAATATGAGCGTTACACGCGCGATCTGGTCGAACTCCGCAGATAGACTAGTTGTGGCATCTAGACAGTTAGCCTTAGGTCATAGTTCGCTGTCTTTCCACCTGGACTAGTATTAGCTTTGTCATGTATGGTTTAGTCTAGAGTGAGGTGTATGATGTGTTTCTATGCTAATGATACTCATGAGGACAATGGAAAGTAATATTGACTAAGCTAAGAGAGAAAGGGTGAGAGAGAATCTAGCTAGCCTAAGTGCGATGAGCATCCGTTCCTTGATTATCCGTACACATCTTGGACTTTGTGCACGAATACCACTGGGATTACCAAGTGTAGATCCTAGGTACGCTACTGGGTTACCAAGTAGTCACACTTAAATGCTCATAATCAAGTCATACTCATTTTGCGTTTAACAGGAGTTTAGGGTAAGAAGAGATTAACTAAGAAAGCAGTAAATAACAATTAAGTAAATAATTAAGCTAAGTGACTGCTGCAATGATGAAGTAATCTCGATCTTTATTTCCAGTCATGTGTGTGTCCAAGTACGTCACACTCGAATAAAGGATGCCGTACAATTACATTCACCACACTGCAGGCATACACTGGGAGGAAAAGGGTTGAGAAGAAAAGCAAAAACTAAAATCCAACTTAATTCTAAAACTCTCTAATGACTAATGGAACTTCCTACCTCTTATTTATAGATGAGGAGATAGGCTGTGATATCGCGTACGTGATATCGTGGTTGCCTAAATGACGACTTATCATACCCCCATGACTGAATGAAAACTCATCCTCGAGTTACAGTGATTACACAGTGGATAGGTATGGGATTATTGGATGGTGAAAATGGGTTTATGCCGTAGTGTGGGATGAAAAAAAAATTGAGACACAACAGAAAGAAAATTCTATAGCTACAAAATTGGTGGAACTCATGTAGTTCCTGGTGGTGGTGGCTCCTTCATAGGTGCTTTTTCCTTGTCTTGTGCTCTAGGTCTTGAGGCTTGATGGCGTTGAAGTATGGCCTGGAGTTTCTCCTCTTCGATCCAAGGATCCTGTGCCGTCCATGCTAATGTTCCAATGGTTGATGGAGTTGGCACTTTCCATGGGCAGGGTAATTGCAGAAACATTTGATTGGCCTTAACATACTAAGCCACGAATACCCGTTGTTCCTCCTCGTAGGGTCTAGCTTTGTCTCTGTATTCTTGGAAATCCGCAAGCTGTCGAGCCAAATTTTTTGTGACACCGTTTTGGCCTTGGTAGCTTGCCTTCACCACCTCAAGTTCAAAATTTGCAATCTCTAGTGTTTGCAATACCTTGTTGCATTCTGCAAATTCTATTTCATAATTGATGTAGGTGGTAGCTACTTGTTGCTCGAGCTCTATTCTCGGGCACCCTGCTGTTAACATGGCAAGGTTGGCATACCGCAAGTTTGCCAACTCCATGTATTCTGTAAGATCTTGGATCTGCAGGTCCCGATTCTTAACTTCCGCCTGGTGGACAAAAGCATAGGTGTCCAATGTGGCCCGCCAGTCAGTGTGTTGAGCACTGATAGCGTTGATGTGGGTCTCGGCCATATGGATCTCCTTCTCAAGGATCTGTTTGTACATCCCCACTTGGTCTAGGAAGTGCTCCTTTAGCTTTTTATGTTGTTTAGCCTCATTTTGCCACGTGCTTATTTCAATATCTGTCTTTTGACAAATTGCGTGTACCGCCTCCATTGAGAGGGTTCGGTTCACCCTCGCTAAATGGCTCATGTCTTGGTTGACCCGGATGAATTGTTCTTGCAACTAATGAAAGTGTTCCTCGAGAACATTCTTTTGCTTCTCCATAGAGGTCAACCGAAGGTTGTCAGCAACAAGCTGCTTGTTTTCCTCCTGTAAGGCTTTGAGTGCCTTGATATGCGCATATGTTTGCGCCTATGCTACAGAGGCATCCCAAACAACCTTCTCTTTTTCTTCAGCCACCTTTTTATTCTCTGTTAGTAGTTTGGTTAGTTGCTTAATTTTGAAATTTTCTAGCTGGTTTGCGGGAACAAATTGCAAAGGATCCCACTGTGCTGCTTGTAGGGCCACGAGCTGCTCTTGTAATTTCTGCACTTCTGCTTCAACATGCTCAACCCTTACCTTTGTTAAGACCAACTTCCCCTTAGTGGAAATGAGGTTTGATTGAATTGCTGTAACATCTTGAGGGATGTCAAACAGAGACATCATTATTTGTCCTATTTGTAGCAATCGATCAAGTGCATCCTCATGTTCCGCAGGAGTCATTGAGGTTTCGGCCAAAGTTTGAGCATCCCATGCTCCCATGAGATCTGTCGGTGGTACAACAGGTACATTGAACAATTCTTTAATGTGGTCTGTGACCACTTCTGTAGCTCCTGCGGCATCCTGGTGTTGCATGACCACCATAGTGGCCCCTTTACCAGTTTCTAATTGCACTTGAAAAGATGCCGTGTTTCCTGAGATTTGTTGTGACCAAGTACTTTCCTCTCCTCCTATATGAATAGACACTTCACCCCTTGTACAATTTAAAGAAATTTTGGGTTGTATGGCATCATCAATGACATGGAAGAGATTTGCATCATCACAACTTCCCCAACTGACCATCTCAGCGATGGCCCTGAGATGGCTCATCAATGATTTGTAATCTTGCGGTGGCGGTGGTGGATCCTGACCCATGCTAGGCCCTGCTTCTTGTTGTTGGCTGGGTCCTGTACTTGGAAGTTAGCTGGGTTTTGCAAGTTGAGTTGCAGTAGGTCCAGCCATCTGTTCTTCTTCTTATTCTGGTCCCAACGTCTCACCAGTGATTTTCCTTGCAGCTGGTGGCTTTAACAGTTCAACATATGAAGCATTTTGGGCTTTTCAAAGGACATCATTAGTGTATCCCCTGATACCATCATGTCAACATAGCTTTCTGATAAGACAAGGGAAGGGCAATGTCATCTTCCCTATCTTTTGTTCCTCGAACTACCTCAAGATCTCCGTTAAGTATAGATGAGGCATGTTAGCATTAACTTTTTTCATTAGCACTGCACATCCTTTTGCCACATATGTTGAGATTCTTTTTAAGCCCTTTGTGGAGAAGAGGTGATACGTTCCAATTTTGAAATAGATCCTCTCTTCCGTCGTCAACTCTCCAAATGTCTTATCCCTGCCATACACCCTTTTCAACCAAACTCGTCGCACATCAAGGTCTAATTAGGTAGACAATTGAGCAACCTGGGGCCCTATATTCGGGATGTTTAATACTTCCGAAATGGCCTGTGTGGAGAAATCAACTATCACACCACAAATATTAACAGTGGTTCCTTGTTCTTTGTTGTGCCAGAACTGGTACGTCTCTCCCAGATACCAGGCACCGCTTTTAAAGAGGATAGGCCATAAGGGAGACCCCTTGAGGTGGTCCCTAATAGCCTCAGGAGCAAATTCTGCAAAGAATGCAAATTTTAATTCCATAATCACTACAGAAAATGTGGATCTTTCGTGGATAGACTGAACACAATCCTAAGGCAACGTGAGATGTTGTCCCTGTTTAGGCGCTGCAGCAGCTCCTCCTTCCACTTGCCCAGACTGTTCAGTAGCAGGGTCTTCTTAGTGAATGCTGAATGATTGTTTCTCCTGCTCTACATGTTGTCCGATAGGGACTTGTTCTTCTCCTCTCCTAGGTTGTTTACTTTCACCTTGAGTAGGACCTTTCCATTGTTCTCGTTTCGGGGCCATTTGCAATCACACGAGGTCAAGCGTTAGTATGGTTATTTCTAAAGTTAAGTTATACCTTACTGCTTTCCTTAACTAAATTAATTTATTTTATCTCCATGTGATGTTTCCCGAAAGATTGTAATAGTGAGTCCTGTTGCTTAGGTGGTTTCCAATTTTAATTTCCTGGTGTACCTAAAGGGATGAAATTATTTTTGGCATAATTATTCTAAATGTTATAGCTAATTACCCTTGATAATGTCCTTTGGGAAATGATAAATTCCAAAAAATGTTATGCACTATTCGGCATGTGTCGCTCCCCCACGACTAAGCTGAACACTCCAAGTTCAAGTAGGTTCAGACAGAATAAAAATCGGAGTACTAGCGAGTGAGATATAGGTAGAAAAGTAAGGGTCTCACACTTGTAAGTCGTAGAGAAAAATTCCCCTGCATGAATTGTAAAAATGAGGGTAAGTGTTGCAGGGGGGGCTGCACTATTTATAGGTAGATGGGATGCGATATCGTGTACGATACATCGCGTACGCGATATCGCGTCGGCCCTAGTGACATTAGGTACAAGAAAAATACCGAATTTTTTAAGATTTTCTTGAAATCAACATTGTAAACTTAGGACATTAGGCTATTGTTAAGGAGTTCTAAGGTAATTTAGCTTGTTGCGAAGGCACGAATAATGATGTGTGGGTGTAATTGATCAATAAAACCTTGTAAGTGAGAGAAAAAGGCCATGTAATGGTACATAGGAATGTTATGCAGAGGGATAGTAGTAGGGAAAGAAAATCATTGAAAAATATGCTAAGGGTAAGAAATGGTGTGTGTGAGCTATGTCTTAAGTGAGAATTACGAGAGATTACACAAGTGGGTCATCCCCAAAGTAGGTTTTAACCTATAATGCCCTTGTGTAACCACACTTAAAGTGTTTGTGGGCACTTGAAGGGTTAAATGTAATCCACACTAATTCCACAAAACACGCGCATGTAAATATCACCAGAATGAGGTAAGAATTCTACATTACACACAGCACGAGCTACAATTACATGAACAGTGAGATGAGACGAACTATAGAAGGGATTGTAGAGATTGGGACATGAGGTAGCTGACCCAGGACACAGTGAATCCTGTGTGTAAAGCATGATTAACGTGTCATTAACCTGTCGTTCCAAGATTAGGACCAAGTCCATTCTGCTAATCAGTGACATCGCATTGTTTCATCCCATGATGAGTGACTATGAGAGTACCAAAACAACAAGGCGTATGATCACTTGGCATTTTATTCAAGGGAGGAGTGATTTTTGTTTTGTGGCACTTCCTTTGTTTTTTTTTTCTTCTTTTTTTTTGATTGCTGAATCCAGAGAAGCCGCCAACCATCAGGCATGGGTGCATTTCTTTCTAGTGGGACCCCCTAGAACAACATTGGATTTTTGAGTGCCTTTTAATTACTCTTACTCCCATTTTTCATTAGATCTACAGGGATCTTAGTACAACCATGTTGCATGATAACTCCCATAGACATCACCAAAGAGAATCCTCAAGTCCCCTTGATGTCATACCCTAATCATTTCCTCTTGGTCCATCCTTCTTCATTCTGGGTACAATGAACACAAAATTAATTTTAAGTTTTAGGGATGTCAAGAATATCATTGTACCCTTGAACGAAACCTCTTATTTGTAGAATGGATGAGTGGGTGTAATGGGCTCACTATCCATATAATTGATCACTCGAGACTTGATAACATAGAACACACCTCAACCAATGATCCACATGAGTATTTTTTTCATAGATGAGATTACTTATAAAAACGTAAAAAGACAAAAAGATAAAACAAGAGATTGAAAATGAGAAAAACTAGAAAACAAAAAGTTGTAAGATTAAAGAAAATAAAAAGTGGTTATTAATCCTACTTGTTACTAGAATGGGGGGTATCCCCCATAACTAAACGGTTGAGGATGGCAAGGATTAATAAATGAAAGATGAGGATCCTTGCATGTTGGAAATATCGGGGCCTGGTCATACTTACCCCATGGGGCTTCACACACTTGGTTATAGTAAGCATAGTGGGGCAATTTATGAGATGTGGTTTCCGGATAACGAGTTGACCCACTATGATATTTGGGACGGTTAGATGGTATGCAAGGATCAAGATGTCACCCTCCATGGCTGTATTCATTGGGCCATATGGTTGTTGGAGTGTTGATTGGTGGCCTTGATGAACTAACACAAGGTGTTGAGTTCGAAGAGGAGGATGCACCACAATGTTGGACTTGTGCTGATTTGGAGGATGCAGTGGCCTCGGAATTGTGTTGTCCCTTCCTAGGGTCATTTCTAAAGAAGGGACATCTTCAATGTTGCTGAGGTCTTTCATTGCTGTTGGCAGTAGCAGCACAAGTAACGTTCGAGGGTTGTTGCTTTGGTGCATACACCTTAGGAACAGTTGGTGGCGATGTAGAAGGAGGGAAAGGATGATAATGTTGAAAGTTGGGAGAAGTGTGTGGTACACAAGGCAGTGGTTGTGTTGAGGACATGGGCTAATAGTATTGAGGAGAATGATAATGCGATGAGATAGAGTATGTTGGCCCAGTTGGAGAAATAGGGTATTAGACTAGATAAGCATTTGGATTTGGATGATATGTAGGGTTTCTCTAGTTTAGGGGTGGATTCCCCCACGACTAGGATTGTTGCCACTATGATCGAACACAGTATCTCTGTATGAACTCGGGATGTAACGTGCTTTCCCAACGCTCATATAAATGTAACAAGATTGTGCATTGACCCTTGGGGTGATCGTACAGGAAAATGTTGCATTCATATGTGTGATTGGCAGTTGAGCTCTTATTTTCCTTATCCCTTCTTTCTGATTGTCTACTGATACTTTGTTCTGCTTCTCGAGTTGTCAAAACTCTATCTCCAATGATATCGATATATTCTCCACACTTTTTATGCATCCATTCCAACATCTTATTGATCTTTGCCTTGACTTCTTCTAATGATTGTTGTACTGGCAAAGATGGTTCTTCCACCTTGCAATTGGTTGATTTCTCCTTTTTGTGATTATGGACCTTTGTTAAGTTGAGATTTTGATCCCATTGATGTTTTTTCAACACTCTCCCATCTAGCTAGTTCTCCTTCTTCTTTTGCTACCTGCTTAATAAGCTCTTGGACTTGATGGGTTTGTAGTTCGTATAGTTGACCTTGGGCATACATTCCTAAGGTCTCTCTTATTTCATCACAAAGCCCATCAATGATATGGTACATTAGCCTTTCCTTGGAAAACTTATGGCCTGGACAGTCGCTTAATAGTGCATAATATCTTTCCAAGGCCATGTCCAAGGGTTCATGTTGTTCTTGTTTCCACCCTTGGATTTGTTTCCTCAAGGCTAACACTTTGCGTAGGTTTGATATCTTTCGCTAAAGAGCTCTACCATTGTTAGCCAGTGTCGTATTGAATTTGGTTTTAATGATTTATACCATACTTTTGCTTGGCCAACGAGTGTCATAGGAAAGAGCTTAAGTTTTTGCCAGCCGTTATCAATGTTGTTCCATGTGCAGGCATCGTAGAAGGCTTGTAAATGTTGTTGTGGATCTAAGTCATAGCCTCCTGAAAAATTGGGAAAGTTGTTTAAATCGAGCCTAGGTAGACAGCTCTCTTTATGATGCCTACGGGATATTCAAACAGCCTCTTGTATTTGTGTTAGGCTTGTAGTGGCCAGTGGGGGTTCATCATCATCGAGTAAGTTATGCTTTCGTGCGTTGGGATGACATTGCTATCGTTTATGTTTATAAGAAACCCCCACCTTAGGTTGGTGCTCCAATCTTCATTGTCATATAGTTTGTTGGTTCTCCCATGAACTTCCTCACTAGATGTGGCATTATTATAGTCTTGTAGGAGAGGCATGGTTGTGAAATTGTGTGTGAATTTATATGTAACTTCTCGTAATTATTTCTTCTTCCTAAGAGATATATCGTTAATTCCTATACAGCGACCTTGTATGATATAACTAATCTAGATAACTAGCACCGTCCCCAGCAATGATGCCAATGCTGAATGGCGAGGTACCCCTACACTCAACCATATGAATATGAGTGTTACACACACGATCTGGTCGAACTCCGTAGATGGACTAGTTGTGGCATCAAGACAGTTACCCTTAGGTCGCAGTTCGTTGTCTTCCCACCTGGACTAGTATTAGCTTTGTCACATATGGTTTAGTCCAGAGTGAGGTGTATGATGTGTTTCTATGCTAATGCTACTCCTGAGGACAATGAAAAGTAATATTGACTAAGCTAAGAGAGAAAGGGTGAGAGAAAATCTATCTAGCCTAAGTGAGATGAGCATCCGTTCCTTGATTATTCATACACATCTTGGACTTTGTGCATGACTACCACTGTGATTACCAAGCGCAGATCCTAGGTATGCTACTGGGTTACCAAGTAGTCACACTTAAATGCTCGTAATCAAGTTGTACTAATTATGCATTTAACAAGAGTTTAGGGTAAGAAGAGATTAACTAAGAAAGCAGTAAATAACAATTAAGTAAATAATTAAGCTAAGTGAATGATGCAATGATGAAGTAATCTTGATCTTTATTTTCAGTCATGTGTGTGTCCAAGTACATCACACTCGAATAAAGGATTCCGTACAATTACATTCACCACACTGCGGGCATACACTGGGAGGAAAAGGGTTGAGAAGAAAAGCAAAAACTAAAATCAAATTTAATTCTAAAACTCTCTAATGACTAATGGAATTGCCTATCTCTTATTTATAGATGAGGAGACAGGCTGCAATGTTGCGTACAAGATATCGCGGTTGCCTAAATGACGACTCATCAATGTACAATGTTTCGAAACCTTACTTGGGATCCACAACATTGTCCAAAATGATGTGGCATGTAGAGTATTTGTGACAACTTTCAGAACCAAAGAAATCCAATGGTTTTTGATGCTCCCCAATGCCTCCATTAACTCATGGCAGGAGTTCAAAAATAAGTTTTTGACTCAATTTGACAAATTCATAAGCCCTACCATAGCATCAAGTAACTTCACCAGCTTAAGAAAGCTACCTGGGGAAATTGTTAGGGATTACAATCTAAGATTCCTTCACCAGCTAGCCTATGTTCCAAGTGAGATGTGTCCACAACCCAATGACATCCTCAACTTTTACCTCTCTACCATCGACCTATTCTTTGCCTATGCCATCAAATTGGACCATAACATAATAGAAATACAAGGAGCAATGGCTAAAGCTATGGAGTTAGAACAAATAACCCTTATGAATAACATTCAAACTCAATTTGGAATGATGAGTATTAGCAATCCTATGCAATCTAGTCCTCTACCTCTACCAACTTTCTCAATGACCAACATTATGTTCCAAACTCCCATTCCCCTTCAAATGACTCAACCAACAAAGAGCTATTTTCAAGGTCCCACATTTTCTCCATTCCTACCATCTAACACTAGTTTGAATGAGGATCAATCAAAGGCCCNATTCCTACCATCTAACACTGGTTTGAATGAGGATCAATCAAAGGCCCTAATTTAGTCCATCATAAACCCAAACGAGGTACCTAATCCTACTGAACCCCCAACTCAAACTCAAGATCAAATGATCCAAATATTAACTTCACTTCAAAAACTTTCCAACGAAGTATTTGAACTAAAGTGAAACAACAACAAGGTTCCTATACAACCAGAAAAGTCAAGTTCATCAACCAATGATGATTATTGCCACCTCCATAACACTAGGCAACATTTTGAGAAGACTTGTCCCCAGTTTTTAGCATTATTTGGTGACAACACCCAAGGTCAAAAAAATGAAAAATATCCTATTATGGCCCTTAACGTACCTCATTAAATAGAAAATGAAGAGGTTTCCTCATTGGAGCAAGTTATGGTACACAACCCCAACCCACCTAATTCTTGCTACTGTAGATTTAAAGACATCATGAACAACACACAACAACAGACTAAGAATGACCCTTACACTCCTCCAAATAGAAGAGCTCCTAGTCAAAGTAACACAAATACTCAAACTGAGTCATCCTAAACAAACGTCCACAACAATCAAACCCACCTTCTATACTTAGAAGAACTCCACCTCAATAAGAAGCTAAAGATAAACACAAGACTTATGATCTAGTTGAGGATTTGAAGAAAACCAAAGCTAACATCTCAATGTATGACCTTTTACAATTTAATGAAATGAAAGAGGCAGTTCAAGAGATAGTTCATACACCTGAAACTAGAAAAGAAACAACCCCAACCCCTAAAAGGCAAGTTCACTTCACAGAAAGTCCTAACACATTATCAGCACAAAATGTAAACAATTCCATGATGAGTAAGAAAGAGCAACCTCATTTCCTAACAATTCTAATTATTTTAGGAAAGAATGCTAACAATTGTTTGATGGATTCTGGAGCAACTGTCAGTGTCATGCCACTTGAGGTATGTAAGACTTTAGGAGCACAAATGATACCACAAATGAAAAATGTGATTTAACTTGATGGATCTGATGTACTAGTAGTAGGATCATTGAAAGTAGTGAAGGTGCAACTTAAATAATATCCTACATTTACATGTTACATTGATATCATAGTAGTTGAAATGTTGCCCACCTATGGTGTGCTCTTATCTAGGACTTTTAGAGCCAAGTTTGGGGGCTTCTTTAGGTCAGATTTCTCAGAATTATTAATCACGATCAAAGGAACATCTGAATACATGAATATACCTTGAGGACCCTTCTACAAACAAGTAATTATATCCTTGGATCAACAAGATCAATCTTTAGAAGATCGAAACACTAATCTTTATGCTGGGGTTATTGAGGTTGAGCGTAGTGAACATGTTGTAAATGACTATGTGAGTGGAACTACAAAAATAAATCTTGTCTCTCATGCAAATTCCATCCAGTCCTATCAAAGATCTAGAGAAGGTGAAGAAATCTATGGAGACACTTTGCCTTATCAACAACATGATGAATTTCGTCTGAGTAATCCACCATCTTTAGGGGAAGGTAAATATATAAATAAGACCCTACCTCTTAAAATAGTTGAAGGTGTGCTAAATTTTAATGACACATCCATGGAACATTCTCCTAGAAAGGCTATATTTGATGACCCACAAAGACCTAGACCTATCATTGAAACTTATATCAAAGAAAAACTTGATAGAAAATGATCAAGAAAGTTAAGATTAGGTCTTGATTTTCGTAATCTTAAGCATCGACAAATTGTTAAATAATGTCTTGACATGAAGTACATTGGTGAAGTCTTTAAGATAGGAGACCTAGTCTTGGAAAAAGGCAGAACATTTGACCGAGAAAATCTTCAAAGTAAGTTCTCTCCTATGTGGTCAGGCCAATATCGAATTAAAGACGTCATTGGCCCCAATGTGTACAAGGTTGCTAATGTGCAAGGATATAAGTTACCTAGAAATTTTAATGCATTTCATCCAAAGCATTTCTACTCAAGTGCCCCACGTGGAAACCTAGTAGATTCTTAGTTGCATGTTTTCTTCCTCTTCACCATGCATTTCATTTGTATATAGTTGCATTTGCATATTTTCTTTGCATTTCCATCATTTCTTTCTTGGCATATTATTTTGATTTTTGCTTTGCATATGATTTTAGTAATCATTATGATCTTTTGAATTACTAGGCGTTGGGTCCTCAGAACACCATTCAAAAATAATGTGAGTATAATCCTTTATATAATATTCCTATTACTATTACATAAAATCTCCTCTATACTATATTTTTCAATAATGCTTTGATTCTTCCCAGTCTTTTTCAAGGTTTTAGTTTCTTTAGTTATGTTGGATTATGGAGCATGAGATTTGTGCTGACTTATCATGTTATCATCATGATCATGTGAATGTAGGATAGGTGATGTTGGAGAATGGTTAGCCATAATCACTAGGTGACCTTGGAAAACCCTAGTTTCCCTCTCATAAGCCCTGGCCCTCAAGTGTGATGATCCATGGTTACCCTATGGACAATGGGGTGAAGTGTGTTCATTTTCACTCGAGAACCCTTAGCTACACAGGAGACCTACTATGATGCTATCAAATCACAATTAAAGGCACATACATGAGGGTTGAATTTCACCATGGGCAAAGTTTCCTCAAGGAAAAAAAAAGGAATGAGAACCATGTTCATTGGCAGTGCAACTAATCGGCCAGACTCGTGTTGGAATTCCTACCTTAGGAATGAAGTGCACCATGGGCAAAGTTTCCTCAAAAAGAAAAACAAAGAAATGAGAACCATGTTCATTGGTAGTGTAATAAGTTTTTTTAAGTGTGATGGGGTCTAGCAGCTATCCTAACCCTAACCTCCATTTCCCCTTTTGAACCTATTTTCATAAAAAAAAATGGTTCTAAGGAAAAATCTAAAAGTTGTGACTAGCCACGATCTAATATGAGCCTATCCTCCTCATTAAGTTTAGTATGGGTCTTGTGCTCAAAGTAGTTCACATGCTGTTGGCTTTTACTTTGTAAGAAGACTAGGAAAGAAATAATAATTATATTTTAATTATATATAGTTAAAATAAGAAAAATTATATATTTAGAGTTTGATTAAATAAGATGGTGTGTTTTGGGTGGCCCACATCTAGTTCTTTTTTGATTATATGGTTATTTTAATTAGGTTTAGTTTATTTTTAAGTTTCTATTTGCCTATTTTGTGATGTTTGTGATTTCCTACCTATTGCATCATTGTAAAGTTTATGTGGTCTTGTTCCTTGCACTGGCATGCAATTAAAAGTTTGGAGGCTAAGTATTGATGTCAACACTCCCATGCTCTCATGGGGCCATGATTATCAATGCCTCTATCTCTCTCTCGTAATAACCACAATACAAATCATGCAAGTAGTGGGCGTTTAAACTATTAGGTTACAATCATTAATGGTGGCGGTTACAATTATTAATGATGATAGTTACAATCATTAATGGTGGCCATTACAATTATTAATGATGATGGTTATAATTATTAATGATGACGATTACAATTATTAATGATGGTGGTTATAGTTATTAATGATGGCGGTTACAATTATTAACAGTGGTAGTTACGGTCATTAATGGCAGACGTTTCAGAAGTTATGGACATAGTGGGTACTTAAATTAGAGAACGTAGCCATCATTGTGGAGGGTCGCAGCGGCTATAAAATGGAGTCTAGAAGGGGGGCCCTGGAAAAAGAGGGAGAGGAGGGGTCCCAAACAGGCTCTGGCTATCAGTCTGGAGGGGTAGCTTCCTCTCCACTAAGCAGCAGTTTGCTCTTTTGTTTTCTTTTCTTTACAAGTTTCAAGCTGATCTTTGAGGAGGATCCAAAGCAGGAGCCAGCGGCTCATAATCTTATCCTTGTGAGTCTTCTCGGTGACGGCAGGAGGGTTCTCTCTCTCTTTCTATCTGCAACAACATAGGTAGCATAGCCCATGCACAGGACGTAAGACATGCAGTTCTCTTTGGGCCAGCGACTTGTCTTGGTGGTGCAGACGTGGGTGAACAATATTGTTCTCTACGGTGGTGCACAAAAGATAGCAAAAAATGGCAGGCTTTGAGGACCACAATTGTTGCCCTTTGCAGACTACAGTGGGTAGTCTCTCTCTTTCTCTTTCTCTCTCTCCCTCTCTCATGACGATCGCAGTCTTCCTGCCTAGCAGTGGATATCATCGGTAGTTTATTATTTGCAAAGGCCACGTAGCCCTCTCTAGCTGAGATTATTCCTGGGTTTTTGTACCCATACGGGAGGCGCCCTAGGCAATAGTCTCCTAAAACGAGTTTTCTTTCTCGGTGTTGGTGTGACCAAAATTTATGCATCAACACCTTCTTCTTGCAGACACTTAGGTCTTGGTGCCATTTGTAATCACAACATGATGAAAGATTAGCATTTGATTTGTAACTTTGGAACACTTGAGTACCTTATTGCAATTGGTTTGGTTACACTTGGCTAAGTTATGATCATGGTAGGTTTGATTATTTTAATATTATTTCACTTTAGATGGCTACCAAAGTTCATTGGAAAGGTTTAACTCTAATGAATTAGTGGTTTTAATATTACTTTATTAGTTAAACCTTGTGGGAGTTAGAAAAATTTGAAAAAAAATTCATCAAAAACCTAAGGTTTGTGGTTCCCATGACATAGAGCTCACCTCCGATAGTTGTAGGATTGAAGAATGTGGTTAATCGAACAAGTAATTTGAAAGTTATGGGTTCTAGAAGGTTCTAGGCTCTGAAAACTGCAAAAACTTCTTTGCATTTGAAGGTAAATGACCAAAAATTCTCTAAGTGTCATGCTATTTATAGAATTTTTGCACCACATCGATAGGATTACATTAACATGGTTGGCTACATTGACAAGATTACGTTGACATGACTGGCTGCATCGGTCGAAAGATAGAATCTTTTATCATAAAAAATAAGGATAAAAACAAAGAGTATAAAATTGAAGTTCTTAGGGAGCCAGAAGAGCTGAGAACATGATGAAATGCTTGAAGAGGGCTAGATAATTCACAAAAAAGGATATTTAATAGGAGAATGCTTGGAGAAATCCCATGAAGAAGTGCACAATTGGACATAATTGATGTGGAATGTAGAAGGTTTTAAAAGCAAACATGTCTAAAGGATGAGGAACTTAACTAGCCCAACCAAGGGCTATGTAAGTGGGTCCTCCCAATAGCAAGCTCATGCCCTTGATGCCCTTGCATGCCCTCAAAATAAGGAGTTTGTGGGCCCCATGGATGATTAATGGTTGTAATTAGTTAAGGACTAAATCCCCAAAGAAACTATTTAGGAACTTTGATGCATCAAACTAAGACATCAAACAAGACATGAGAAGGGGCAGTGACGTGAGGTATGGAAACTAGAGGTGGATGAGGTAGAGTGTGGAATGGAGTCTCGTATCATGATCACATGAAGTTCTTTGTGAATGTTTATGGTTAATATGACCTGATAACATCCATCCTTAGTCCAAATTAAAACCAACCACTTTTAGGGACTTCGCATTGATACTTTAAGACTAGTTCATCCTCCCAAGGCATAAGAATATCCCATAGATCAATCGCCATTCCTAAAAGAGAAGTAGGAAGTGAGATGGGCCTTAGTTAGAGGGGACCTTTAGTCATGGGTAACATGTCTTTCTAGTCCCATAACTAGTGCTTGTAGCCTATTATCTTTATCTAAGGGAGGTCCTTTGAATTTCCATTTTTTTTTTTGAATTTTTAGATGGGAACCACACCATGCACAGACTTTGCTTCTTGTTATTGGTTGACTGTAGAATGGTGAGAAATCCATGGAAACACTCATGTACCCAATAGGGTAGGCAAGTACAAAGAGCATTAAATTCCTTTGAAGTCACATCCTTGTTTATCCATTTAATGCTTCCCAAGTTTGGAAACTACCAAGGTCACATATTCATTAAAAGTTTTATTTAAGAAGGGACCACATATTTCCAAAACAAGGGAACACCATAGAGTTTCATAAATGGCTGGATGACATGGACTCATTGCCTATTATCATGAAAAAGAAACCATGTTTTAGTTGTCAATACCAAAATTCAAAGATAGAATCTAGACATTTGGATTAGAAATGTTGGTAATTTTCTCTACACAAGCTCATAGGAAGAGTAACCAATAGGAAGTTTCCAAGTGGAGCAGTAGGCCCAAAGGGTATCATTGAGTTTTGTGCTCCAATCCCTCCTACATTTACTTATGGTTCTTGTTAGTATTTTTATTATCTCTTGGTTAGTAACCTTCGCTTAACCGTTAGCTTGGGGGTGGTATAGTATTGTTAATTTATGTTCAACCCCCAAGCACTGCATGAGCTTTCACAAGGTAGTGCCTACAAAATAAGTGCATGTAGCATCCCAAACCTATTTATAACATTTTGTTGTACAAATCAAGTAGTTGTAGAAGATGTGTAATTAGTGACAACTACAGCTTTTACCCATTTTATACAGTAGTCAATAGCTATTGTGATGTATGCCTTTATGTTTAACATGGGAGTGATGGGTCCCATGAAATCGATGCCCCATATGTCAAAGGGCTCTAATGGTTGGATCCACTGCTGTGGCCCCCTCATATGAGTGGTTATTCCACCATTGCATTGGAAGCATTCAAAGGAGTGGATGAAGTGATGAGCATCCCTAAAATGTGTTGGCCAATAATATCCTACCATGAGAATCTTAATGGCTATGCATCTCCTAGCATAGTGGCCCCCACAAGGGCCCTCATGAGCATCTTGAAGCACATGTAGCTAATTAGCATCAAGTACATACCAGCGAACAAGGCCATCGATGCACACCTTGTAAAGGTGTTTGTTGATTTCCATGAAGTGTTTTGCCTAGTGAAGAAATTGTTGTCCCACTCCTATGGCATTCCTTGAGTGAGAAGATAGGTAAAAATGCTGCAATACTAGTTGGTTTCAGTGGGCACTTGATCAGTTATAGCCCTGGCAAAGAGAAGTTCATCAAGAAACTAATCTGAAAGTGGGCTCTCCTCCTCTTTGTTGTCCCATCTCAACTAAGATAAGTGGTCAGCAACCACGTTCTTGATTTCATTTTGATCTACCATAATGAGATTGAATTCCTGTAAGATCACAAGCCACCGTATGACATGGGGGCTCATTGTTGACTTATTCATTAGGAATTAGATTGCACGATGATCAATGTGTATAAACACTTTGTATCCAAGCACATAGTGCTTGAAGATTTTCAAGGTGAACACCACTACCTTCAATTATTTCTCCATTGCGATGTAGTTTAGTTGTGCATCCATAATGCTTTTCTTCATGTAGTGGATGTAGTAAGGATGTTTTCGATCATCCAACTATGTGGGCATAGCTCCCAAGGTATAATCAGATGCATTATGTAAAAGAGCCTGGACCAATCAGGTGTTTGTAGAATTAGAGTTTCCACAAGCTTCTGCTTGAGTTGCTAGAATGCATCTTTGCATTCCTTGGTCTAGACAAACAAAGCATTTTTCTTTGTTAGCTTCACCAACGGTTTGACGATCTTAGAGAAATTCTCAATGAATTGCTAGTAGTAGCTAGTGTGACTAAGGAATGACCTCACATGTTTAATTGTTTTTGGCTGTCAAGTAATTTCTTGGATGATCCTTATTTTTTATGGTCCACCTCAATTCCTTTATGAGAAATTATGTGCCCCAACATAATGCCTTCTTGGGCCATCAAGTGGCTATTCTACTAGTTGAGCCTAAGGTTTGTTTCCATGCATATTTTTTGCACTTGTTCAAGATGATCCAAGTTTTGCTCGAATGTAGCTCCATAGGTGTAGAAGTCATCTATGAAGACTTCCACCTTGCTACTAATCTACTATTGAAAAATGTTCAAGACAAGGAGTTGGAATGTGGTGGGGACATTACATAGGTCAAATGACATCTTTTTGTATGCAAAAGTTCCCCAAGGACTTGTGAATGTGGTTTTGGCCAAATCCTCCGATACTATTTGGATTTGGTTATAGCCACTATAACCATCCAAAAAGTTGTAGTAGCAATGCCTAGAAATAGTATTCAACACTTAGTTCACAAATGATAATAGAAAGTGATCCTTGTATGTTGTCATGTTCAACAGCCTAAAGTCAATGCAGACCCTCCATTTCTCTCCTTTCTTTAGCACTATTACAAGTGAGCTAACCCACTGGCTATTTGCAATGGAATAGATGAACCTTGCCTTGAGGAGGTGTTCAATTTAATTTTTGATAATCTACTTTAGTTTGGGGTTCAACCATTGCTACAACTGCCTCTTTGATTTAATGGAGGCATCTGTGTAGATGCAATGTTGGCATATCCTTAGATCAAATCCAATTAGCTCATGATATGATGAAGCAAAGGTTGTTGACCATTTGTTGACCACCTCCAACAACTCCTCTTTTTGTACAGAAGTAAGGTTGGCATTCATAATGAATAGCTTGCGATTTTTCAAAAAAGCATATTTCATTTCAGTTGGTAGAGTTTTCAAATCAAGCGGCTCATGTTTAAAGCTCTCAAGGATTTTCAACTCTCCCCAATTGGTGCATCAGGTTCATCGAAGAGTTGGTGATGGATTTGCTCAATCTCGTTCATGCTTTCAATGTAGGAACTTATTAGGCTCTCAGTATTTTCCATGCACAAAGTTGAGTTGCTTTTAGATTCAACTATTAGCCACTAGATACCCTCATGTTTTGTGGCTTCTGCGTATAGGAACATTTGAATTTGTATGACATTTGTGCACTAGTTGCATGTTGTGATTGTTGTACTTTTTACTGTACATAATTTTTGGACATAGTGGCACCTTGTGTCACTAGACTTGATGCATGGAATGCGCTTCCTCTCAATCTTTCCAAAATCATTTTTCTTAAAAATTTCTAAGGATAGGTCTCTGATTCTTAGTTGTGCATCTATTGTACTTAGCTAAGCTTTTCCTATGATAATTGGGAAGTCCCCCTTATAGTTGTCTACTCGGATCACCAGAAAGTTAGCAGGATAGGACCACCCACAGATGATGATCACAATGTCCTCCATTAATCCCAAGGAAACAATGATGAATTGATTTGCTAACTCAAGATGATTGTTGCTTTTCTTGAGAGGAGGTAGGTTCTAAGCTGTGTACATTTAATGTGAAATCAAATTGACATTAGAACCTGAGTCTAGAAAAGCCTTGCAAATGCTCATTCTTGGTGATTTGCAAGTAAATGAGGGGACTCTTAGGATTAGATCTCTTCTTGGGATGGTGGCTTACATTTATCTAATTTGTAACCACATGGGTCAACATTATAGTATGTACTTTAGGATGCATTTAGTTTGAAGGGATGTCAAATCGTGTTGCAAAGGATGAAGGAGAAGCAAGGTCATCAACTATAGGTGTCTGTGAGGGCTTAGTAGGATTTTTGGTTTGGAAGAAAGCTCTTTTTGGGGCCTATTCTCTAAATCATTCAATTGGAGAGCCAACTGTAAGTTAACAACCATTGTGACATTTCTTTGTTATTGCTAGGTTGGAATTTCACCTTGCATGGATGGAGTAAGTGGAAACTGAGTTGATTGTGAAGGTACAAGTGTAGAAGGATGAGGAGGATAATATGGGAATGGAGGCTTCCCTCTTAGAGATTGTGTTCTATAGTACTCAGGAGGGTAGTAATGGTGCTTGAAAGAGGCATGAATGAAAGAGTCATGTGGAGAAATGGGTTGTTGAACATAGTACTTATATGGATCTAGTTACCAGTAAGGGTGCTGTTGCCTTGGTAGTGGCATCCCCCATGATTTTGGGTGTTGTCACTTCTAGTACTGCTCATGAGGTTGAGGTGGAGTTCTACTTAGATAATAAGCTTGTTGCTAGAACTACCTGTAGTTACCTTGAGGATAAGGCAACCTTCTAGGTGCTTGTCTTTTCTCCAATCTTGGATTTGACACATACACCCTAGATTCCTGCAAGTGTGACACAACTAGAAAACATCCCTTAGGATGCTTGCATTCACAAATGTCACATCCACCATAATCATCTATCTTAGAATTTGCAACCTCTTCAATGATAGAAGTTGTGGCCTTATCCCTTTAATGGGCATGTTTAGCTTCATTCATTCTCCCTCGGTCATGCCCACTACCTTGCTCTTAAGATTCTTTAGCAATTCTAACGGTACTTTGGAGCTTCTTGTCCAAAGAGTCTCACATTTTATCTACCTTGGTCAATATTTTAAAAATAAATTTTTGTATCAACAAGGTTTTATGTTGCATCACTTCATCAAGTGGTGCCTCCTCCTCATTATCACAAGACTAGTCCTCCCTTTTGCAGACAGAAGGATCTTGGTTGTACTCTTCCACATTTTCTCTTTTTCTCAACTCTCCTTTTTCTTTGGCCACCTACTCAATTAGCCTTTGGATTTGATGGGCTCTTAGTTCTAAGAGTCTCCCTTGGTCATAGATCCCAAGGGTTCTCCTTGTTTTTGTTTAGAATCCATCTATGATATGGTGGAGTTGCTCCCTCTAAGAAAAGCCATGGCCTAGGCATCTATGTAATAATGAGTAATATTTGCCCATGGTTGCATCCAAGGATTCATGTGTTTCTTGTTACCACCCTTGGGTCTGCTTTCTCATATTAGACACTTAGGAGTACACTTGATACTTGTCATTGAAGAGTTCAAGCATTGTACTCCATCATGTGATTAATTTGGGTTCTAAGGACAGGTACCAACTTTCAGCCTTTTTGATGAGTATTCTAGGGAACAACTTTAATTTTTGCCATTTATTTTCCACATTCTGTAAGGCACAAGCATCATGAAAGGCTTAGAGATGATTTTGTGGATCATAATTGTATCCTCGTTCAAACTTGGGGATATTGTTCATGTCTAGTCATTTGATCTGGTTGTCTTTCACGTGCTTTGTTGGAATTCTCACAGCCTCTATGATGTTTAGCATATTTTTGGTTGCAAGTAGAGGCTCATCATAATCATGTCCCTATGATGGCCATGATGCTAGTGATACCCTTTGCTATGCCTTCATTTGTGATGGTGGACCTCACTTGAATGGCCACACCCTTGGGCTATACTATTCTAGTGGGGTCTATGATCATCTTTGTTCCATAGTCACCTTCATCATGATCTCATCTTCTATGATTTTGGTTGAAGCTAGAGGAAGTAGAAGATGAGAACATCGAAGGCAAAGAGGAAGGAGGACTAGCACTAGAACGATGCCTACTACTTTCTCTTCTTTGGTCATGGCCACAATCACCATGTTTATCTTTATTGTGGTGCTTGTCCATGTTCCTACCTTGACTTCCCTGAACTAGGGTTGTTTATAGTGGACTGTAAATTTTGTTCAAGGGCCCCTTCATCAAAGAAAAGAAAAGGAGAGTCAGTGTATTGAGAAACCCCTAAGAAGGGATCCTCTCCTTCCTTTTGGCCTAATAGAAATAAAGGGTTTGTAAACCATTTTCACTTTGACACCTTGCGAGCCTCTTGTTGCTAATCTTTATTCTGTTGTGCCTCAATGGGATGATAATCTTGATAGTTATGATCTTGTATAATGTATTCAACATTAAGCCCTGTGGTGCCTAATTTCATGAGAGTGTGGAGCAGCATTGCAGGAATTGATCGATTAGATGACAACACAATATTGTCCTCCATGTCTCGCCACCTCATTTGTTCATACTCATCTGAATGAGTATAGACCACTTTGCATTATTGGGGCATAGGTGGTCTGGGGCCTTCACACCTTTGTTAATTAGACTTGTCATCATATGGCAACCGAGAATCTTCCTTGTGAGAAGAAGTCATATTAGATTAGAAGAAAAACAATGTGCTTTTATTTTTATTATTATTTTTCTTAATGATATTGACTTTAGGATTTGTTACAACATCATTATATAATCTCACTAACTCTTAGGTAGTGCATGTAGCTAACTAAAATCCCTGGTAATTATGCCCATGATGAACATTGAGTAGTCCTTACACATAATCATATGAATCACTAGTGTTTGCTAAGCAAGCTAGTCAAATTCCATAAACTTTAGCTTTCTAAGTACACTTTGCCTAGGCAGTGAATCTTAAAGATGTGATCATTGTCTTCTTAGTTCCACTTGTGAGATGCAATGGTATGGTTAAGTGTAATTGAGGCATATGATTTTTATCATTTTTATGTTTTTCATTTAATTCATCTAAGTGTTAAAAATAAAGTAATTAAATGTTTAATTAATCTAATAACTAATTAATGCTTTAACTAATCCTAACATCAGCATCTATTCCCATTTGTTATACACATCCTGAACATGCTACTAGGCTATTAAGCATTAAGTGTTATTGGGAGTACCAAGCGTTAATCGTATGCTTAAGATGTTTGTACTTATGTGTATTAATTATTTGGTATCAATCAATTAATTAAATGCATGAACATAAATTACATAAAGAATAAATGCATTAAATATTATGCTAAGTCCAAGTGCTAGAAGGCTTATGAAAAAAGCTCATCTTTTTTGCCATTCACACCGAGGTGTCCAGGTACATCGATGCTTAAATAAAGATCTATATACTTCTCAATTTTACTAAGGACATTTAGAAAATATTCTAGCTCTAGAAGAAACAAAATGCAAGAGTTCAACTAAGTTATCAATAATTAAATGCCATAAATGTAGTTAACGCGTGCATTTATATAGGCGACACAAGACACTGCGTCAATGCGTACAAGTTGACACAATAAACCACGCGTTAACACAATTGTGTCAATGGGATCCCATTGATGTGGTTAACCCATGATGACTCATTAGCTTATTATATAAAAGATATTTAACATATATTTCTCCCATCACCTCATGTTTGTTTTTTGCTGCCTTGCTTGTGCATTTAGATTTTTTATTTTCTAAGTCTAAGTAGAAACCATTTGTCATCTTGCTTCTTTATTTCCAAGATGATTTTAGCTTTGTTTCTCCCATTTCTAAGCACATAGCAATCCCACATGACATACTACATGTAATTCTTTTAGTTATTAATGAGTCATCGTTGGTTGGCTACGTCGACGAGGCCTCATCGATGTAGTCGACTACGTCGATGAGGCCTCATCGACGCAGTGTCTATCTGTTGCCTATAAATATGCACCTACCAGCTGCATTTATGAGGAATATAGATTTTAGTAGTAGCAAAGCTCTTGCATTTTTTCCATTCAAAAGTTAAAATGTTTCCGTAAGTGCTTGCAACAGGAGTCATTGAGTTTATGAATCTTTATTCGAGCATTGTTGTACCTGAGCAACATGAAATAAACAAAAAACCTTCATATTTCCACATGAAACAAATGGGAAATGATATGAATGTGCTAAATGAAAGTGAATCCCATTAATTACAAAATTAAAATACTTCTATCTCTTTTAATTTCATTACATAAACATGAAAGAACATGAGAAACATTTTAAATTTGAAAGAACATAAAACTTACAAGCATATATGAGAAACAAGAGAAAATACATGTAAAGTTGAGGAATTATGAGAATAATACATGCGAGAACTTGAGAGAAAAATCCATGAAAGACGATTTTTCTCCTCAAGATGAGAGACCCATGCTAAAAGAATGCAAGTTAGGAAAAGGTTTTGAAGCTAGAAGAGCTTTTCCAAGCATATAAAGCTTGTACAAAAACACGCAAGAATTAAAGAAGGAAATAGCTTGTATTCATTTCAACTTAATAATGAATGGTAAATTACAATGGGAAGGGTTCATTCTAATTTATAATGTTTTATAGAAGATTTTTTTTTGTTGTATTTGGGTCCTTTCTCTTTTTAACTATTTGCTCAAACCCTAATCTTCTAGGACAATATTTTTTTAAACAAAGATACTTATAACTCCTAATACATCAAAGTAAACACCCCAACATCAAAGGAAATGCAACCACTACTTCCTAGTTAACTCAAGATCAAGGATAATGAAGATTGAGGAGTTACAAGACACACATTCACATTATTCTAACATTTAATCTCTTATATTTCGTGTCCTTGGAAGATTTTTAGTCTTTCCAAAAGCCACAGAGTCTCTTTTCATCCTTCAATGTTAGTTCAAAAGCTTCATCAAGTATTTTTGGTTCATAGAAGATAAGTTCTTGTTGATACTCACTCTTAAGGCAACAAACAAAATTATAGGCATGTTCATATTCCTCCTAATGAACCCATGAATAATGGAAAGCCTTGCAAATTTCCATGTCAAATTCTTAGAAACTTTTAGCATTTTATCTCAAGCATTTTAGTTCTTTTAATATATTTTTACCTATGTTGGATTTTGTTAAATTTGTAGCTTAGCATATATTACATAAGCTATCAATATCTTATTGGTGTTCCATTATTCATTAAATAAGGTTGGATCTTTTTTTCCACCAAAGATGTAGCATATCTTTAAGATCAGTTTTAGCATATGATACATTTTGATGATGATCAATCTCTTTAAGCTCAAACTACATGTTAAGTATCTTAAGCCAAAAGAGAAAAGCTTCAATTTTCTCCAAGTCATTGAAGGCTTTCATCTCAACATGAGCCTTTTCTAAATCTTGTCTAAAAGCTCTAGCTAATATGTTCTTCATATATTTAGCATATAGATGTTCTTAATTTAACAAGGAAAGCAATATTTAATGGAGATCTTGATGGCACATCATGAAATCTAATATTGTTTCCATGACTTGAAGCATGTAAAACATGTGAACTTGTAGGTAGAAATAACACGAGGGTTTCCAAAATTAGGGTCCTCATAGTCATAATCATGAAAGGACATGGTTTGACCTATTTTAGGAATGAAATGAAGACTAGAAGAGAAACTCCTTAAATATTCCTTAGTCTTCATGGATTAGCAACAAGTGGTTGGTTCTCCTTGTTCTCCATTTTTTCCAATCTTACCATGACAGTATGAAAAGCCATCTTTATTTCCTTCATATCTTTATGAAGAGTTTGCATCAACCCATTTTTTGGTCTTATGAAATCTTAACAAATCATAAATGAAATGATACCCACAAGAAAAGAGGTTCAATATACAAGTATATATCTAGAAAAATTGTAAAATACCAAAATGTCCCGATCATAAGAAATTACTATTACTACAAGTGCCAAAGAAAAAACCTATCTATCTAAGCATAATAATAAGAATAATGGATATCCAAATATTAGAAAATATGAAATTACTATAATCCCAAATTTTCAATTTAATATATCCTAAATTTCTCCCAAAAAAATCATCTTTTTATTTCATTTGATATCTCTTTCTTGCTTTTTTGTTTCACCACATTGCATCTCATTTCCAAAATCAAGCTATTTCATGCTTCTCGTCTTATCCACCACATTGATTTATGACAATAATGAGTAAATTTTCTCAAATAAAAACTTGCTTTTTTTCCAACACTAATGGAAGATTACAGAAAAATTTGCTATGAGAAATACAGCACAGCAGAACAATTATAATCCAAATTTACAACTGTGGAAACATTAACTTACATATTTACAAAAGAAGAGGTGAAAGCACATGTCATAATATATTACAAATTTACAGTCTAAACAGAAATCATAGAAGGATTTTGCATTCTTGCATGATTTTGGTCTTCAACATGCCTCTGGAATGAAGAAGCTGCAATGTTCCTCTCCACGAAATTCCCAAGAGAATTATATACAATAGCCATAAGATAAAAGGCTTTACCTGCCCATTCATGATACTGCAAAATATGATGTCAGTAGATGAAGTCACTTGTAATTCATTAGATTTCCAGACAAGTTGCCAAACTTTGGATATAATATCACATAAAATCTTCCTCAAAGACACAATTCAAATGAACAGAAAAAACAATAAAAACTTATCCACACCTCTAAGATTTCAAATTCTTTAGCAGCTGGCTTTAGAGGATCCAAAACAGTATCTGGGTCTTCCGAAACTACAACCAATTATCAATTTTATATTGGTGTTTTCACTGAATTTTGTAAAATGTTAAGAGGAGAAAATGAAGATGTTTGTGTTTCAAACCTGAATAATCAGACCTAGAGAGATGGCACTTTGCTATGATAAGGTTTGCCCATGCACACAATTCCAAACCACCATGATCAAGAATAATGGGCAGACCTTGATGCACAAGTGCTAATGCATGCAATGAATGGCTATGTCCAACGCTTAACCATAATTCTCTAAGAGATAACATACACGTAGCCTGAAGAAAATCCAAGATTAAAATGCTGGCACAAAGATAATGCTGCAAGCACATAGGGCAGTCCAGATATTG
>MNCI01007075.1:75328-98589 GCA_015680685.1 Gnetum montanum | reverse complement strand
GGGGAGGGGAGGGGTGGGGGAACGATTGCACCTTGTGTGCTGGGAGAATGTAGCAAAGCCTAAGGAGGCAGGGGGACTTGGGGTATTGAAGTATCACAATGAGATTATTACGGGATATCAGAGCCTGGTTAACAAACTCTTACAGCCTAGAGAATGTCCAGCCTAGTGGATACAAATTATGCGTCATAAGTATCAACAATGGAAGGCTGGGATGCAGGGGTTGCTGGTGTGGCAGGGCATTGGCAGACACACGGGATATGATACAAAAGGGATTATTGGGAAGACCACCTTGAGATATTATTAAAACTGGCTACCCCTGGATTTAAGGTTGGAGACCTATTTGGAAAGGCAGATTACCAGAGAAAGTGAAGGGATTTGTCTGCTTGATTAATATGTTTTTGAATGGTCGTGAATCAATTTGTTTTGCATTTCCTCCTGCCCTGTAAAACTATTCTTACAACAATGTATTGTTCAAGTTCGCAACTTTCAATGCTATTTTTGCCAAGAAAGATGTGAAAATGAATGAAAGGACTAAGTGACGAATTGCTTCTTTCTAATTTAGCTTTCTATGGTCTTTATGGTATTCGATGTGTAAGCTTTTAAATTGTAGTTATTCAGAATAGTAAAGAAACTGAATTTTTATTCCCTAATTTTTTAGTGTTCCAATGAGCCCTTTTTATACATTAATATGGACACTATTTTTAGAAGAAATAATCAGAAATCCCTGATTATGGGGAAAAACAAATCACCATAAAATCAGGAAATTTGCTTTAAAAAAGCTAGATTCAGGATGACAACAAATCCCATTAAATTAGGAAACTACCAATAAGAATTACAGCTGTAAACAACCCTTAAGAATTGATCTGGATTTCCACACTCCCCTCAAGCTGGGCTGTAGATGTTGAGAAGACCAAGCTTGGATCAAAGTTCTCCAAAGGTAGTTTTGGGAAGAGCCTTGGTTAGGACGTCAACTGTTTGATTTCTGGTAGGAACATAATCAATTGAGATCATCCCCTCTTCTATCTTTTCTTTGATGAAGTGCCTATCTATCTCCACATGTGTTGTTCGATCATGATGTACCAGGCTCTTGGCTATGCTAATAGCTGCTTGATTGTCACACAATAATTTGATGGAATCTGTAATTTGAATTTTGAGCTCATGCACTAGTCTCTTCAGCCATATTCCTTCACATATCACTTGCGCCATAGCTCATAGCTCTAAATTCTGCCTTAGCACTGCTACGAGCTACTACAGATTGTTTCTTGCTCCCCTAGGTGATGAGATTTCCAAAGACAAAGGTACCGTAACCTGATGTTGATCTTCTATCAGTCTTGAAGCCTACCCAGTCAACATCCGTAAATATCTTGATATCTCTGGTTGATGTCTTCTTGAAGTAGAGACCTTCACTAGGGGCACCTTTTAGATACCTTAGAATTCGGAACACTTTGCTCATGTGTTCTTCAGTTGGGTTATTCATGAATTGACTAACACTAACTGAGAAAGCAATATCAGGTCTAGTATGAGAAAGATAAAGAAGTTTCCCAACAAGCCTCTGATACCTCCCCTTGTCCGCTGGTGGATTTTTTTCATCTGAATCTAACTTGTTGTCTATTGGAGTGTCAATTGATTTACATCCAAGCATTCCAGTTTCCTTAAGTAAGTCTATAACACATTTACGTTGTGAGACTGAAATTCCCATTTTTGATCTTCCTATTTCCATTCCAAGGAAATATCTGAGATTTCCCAAGTCCTTTATCTCAAGTTCTTGGGCAAGGAAGTTCTTCAGGGTGGCTATTTTTCTTTCATCATTCCAAGTCAAGATGATATCATCAACATAGACAATAATGATGGATGTTCTACCTTCAGAAGAGTGCTTGACAAACATAGTATGATCCGTTTGACATTGTGAATAGCTGTGTCTCTTTATAGTCTTTGGAAATCAATCAAACCATGCACATGGAGATTGTTTAAGACCATAAAGAGATTTCTTTAGTTTGCATACTTTGTTGACATTTTCTACAGACTTGATACCTAGTGGAATGTCCATGTAAAGTTCCTCTTCAAGATCTCCATTCAAGAATGCATTTTTAACATCCAATTGGTGTAGAGGCTAATCAAGATTAGCTGCAACAGACAAAAGGACTCGGATGGCATTTAATTTGGCAACTAGTGCAAAAGTTTCCTAGTAATCAATTCCATAAGATTGTGTAAAGCCCTTGACCACAAGGCGAGCTTTGTATCTATCAATACTTCCATTTGTCTTGTATTTAATCGTGAAGATCCATTTACATCTGACAATATTTTTCCCTTCTGGTAGCTCGACTGAATCCCACGTTCTGTCCTTCATCAAAGCATTGATTTCATCATCCACCGCTGATTTCCACTCTAGCCTTTGAAGAGCCTCTTGAATATTACTAGGACTCTGAATATTTGTAAAGCTCATAGTAAATGCATGATATCCAGCTGACAATTTATTGTAAGAAACAAAGTTCTGTATTGGGTGTTTTGTACGTGACCTTACCCCTGTCCTTAATGCAATTGGTAAATCCAAAAGTTCATCAAAATCAGGAATTGAATTAGTGCTACCTGGATGTGAGTCATTCTGGATTGAATCCAGCACATATTCATGAACAGTGCTTGGCTAGAATTGTTCTTCCGTATCCTTTTGAGTTGGTTTCCTTCTTGAGTACACAATGAGCTCTTTGTTTGCAATCTCATGAGGACTTGGTAGTGGACTGAGATTTGGGCTCAGGCTGGATTGAGTGAGTGTCTCAACAAGAGAAGGATTTGGTTCTGGATCCCAAAAAAGATATTCCTGATTTTCACTCTCCCCTTGAATGTCAGTTTTGGGATAACAAGGTTGTGTTTCGATCAATGTGACATCCATTGAGTGGTAAAATCATTTTGTACTAGGGCAGTAGCACTTATACCCCTTTTGATTTGGTGAATATCCTAGGAAGACACATTTGGTGACCTTGGGATCAAGTTTGCTATGAAATTATTGGGGAATATGAACAAAAACCATACAACCAAATACTTTGAGAGGGATTGATGAGATGAGTCGGGTTGTTGGAAAAGCTTTCAAAAGGACTTGACAAGGATTCTGGAATTTAAGAACTCGTGATGGCATTTGATTGATGAGATATGTAGCAGTAAGAATCGCTTCTCCCCAAAAGAAATTTGGAACTTGAGAGGAAAGTAGGAGAACTCGGGCAACTTTCGGGTTGTTGGAATTTTTCCTTTCAGCTATCCCATTTTGTTGTGGGGTATCGATACAAGAGCTCTAACGGACAATTCCCTCTTTAGACAGAAAATCCCCAATAACAAAGTTGAAACATTCTTTTGCATTGTCGGTTCTCAAGATTTGGATTTCTGTTTTAAATTGTCTGAATCATGCTCATGAAATTTTTAAAGATTTCGCTGACTTTAGATTTTTCTTTCATCAAGAATATCTAAGTGAGTCTTGTATGATCATCAACAATGGATACAAACCATCTCGCCCTTGTCACAATTTTTATTTATGATGGACCCCAAACATCATTGTGAACCATAGAAAAAGGATGAGATGCTTTGTATGATTGTATTGGATAAGAGTTACAAACATGTTTTGAAAGCTGACAAATTTCACAATGAAGAACATCTGAATTTTTATTGTATAATGATGGAAAGAGTTTTTTGAGATACAAAAAACTAGGATGACCTAGTCTATAATGCCATAGTAGAATTTCATTTTCCATATTTGACTTAAATACAGAAAAAGATTGTTTCTCACTAACTGTATGTGGAGATTGTCTCTCAAGTTGGTTGCCTTCTCTGAAGATATAGAGTCCCACACATACCTTAGCATTGCCAATCATCTATCCCAAAGTCAAATCCTGAAAAACACAATGATTGGGAAGAAATTTAGCAACACAATTCATATCCTGAGTGAGCTTACTAATGGATAACAAATTGCAAGTCAGGTTAGGGACAAGGAGAACAGATTTGAGGATTAACCCCCTAGGCAATACAATAGAACCTGTACCAAATACCTTAGCTAGAGAACCATCAACAATACGAATAGTATGGTTCTTAGTGCATGGTGTGTAGTCTTGAAAAATTGTAGAATCTCCAATCATGTGATCTAATGCTCTGGTTATCATCCTTTTGAACTTTTAGAGCAGTGAGAAAGTTACCTTTTTGAGCCACCGAACTAATCCCTATGACCAAATTAGAAGTGTCAGGCATTTGCTGAGTAAACTTCTACAGTACTTCCATTTGTTCCTTACTAAAGGGGTGTCCTGATGATTTCGAAGGAGAGGAAAGTCTTTCTTCCATTGTTGCACTATTACCCTTGCTTTCTTTCTCAAATTGAGAGCATGATGGTTTCCAGTCAACAAGTTTCCCGTGGATTTGCCAATAAGTTTCTCTAGTATGACTAAGCTTTCGACAGTGATCGCACTAGGGCCTCCCTTTCTTCGTTTGGGAACTAGAACCTTGTGCAACTAAAGCCGAACCTTCATTGGTTGGATGGTTCAAACTGAGCATAACTTTCTTCCTGCTTTCTTCTCGTCATACTTCAGAGGCAACCTCACAAAGACTTGGTAGTGGTTTGATTACTAAAACATGTCCACAAACTTTGTCTAGGTTTTTGTTTAAACCTAGAAGAAACTTGTAGATCCGTTTCTTTTCAACGATCTTTTTATACTTGTTGGCATCATTTAGACAATTCCATTTTGTGGTCTCAAATAGATCTAATTGTTGCCACTATCGATTTAATCAACTGAAATATTGAGGGACAAACAAGTCTCCTTGGCATAAGTCATGAAGAATCCCTTCTATCTCAAACACCTTCATGGTGCCTTCTTTATTGGAGTAGGTTTCTCTTGCAGCCTCCCAGAGCTCTTGGGCCATTTCATAGAGCATGAAATCTTCTCTGATGTCGTTTGTCATTGAGTTGATCAACCAAGACATAACCATGTTATTTTCAGCCTCCCAACTCTAGTACTTTGGATCTTCCTTTGCCACTTGAGTAACTACTCCAGTGAGATAGTCATCTTTGCCCTTGCTGCACATGAACATCATATCTGAAGGGGACCATTGAAGATAATTCTGTCCATTCAGCTTGTGACCAGTGATGAGGATAGCAGAATTTTATAAACCACCATTAGTGCTCAGAATTGAGTTGCTATTAGGAGCAAAGGTGACATCTAACGTTGTTGTGGATGTAGCCATGAGGATGGAAAGGGATATAACAAGGAGAGAAACAAACCACTATGATGGGAGAATGAGAGCCAATGTCTACTTTCACTAGAAGAGAGAGGGAAAGAAAATTCAATGTCACTGGTGATAAGCACAAGTTTGATGCCATCAATGAGAAGGAAAAATTCACCATCGCTAAAGAAGAAGAGAGTGAGATGAACGGAAGTGAGCTAAATAGGAAAGGACCGAATGGTTGCTTTGATACCATGTAGTTATTCAGAAAAGTAGAAAAAGTGAATTTTATTCACTGATTTCTTAGTGTTACAATGAGCCCTTTTTATACATGAATATGGACACTATTTTTAGAAGGAATAATCAGAAATCCTTGATTATGGGGAAAAACAAATCACCATAAAATCAAGAAATTTTCCTTTAAAAAGCTGGATTTGGGATGACAACAAATCCCATTAAATTAGGAAACTACCAATAAGAATTACAGCTGTAAACAACCCTTAAAAATTGATCTGGATCTCTACATGAATCAAATGCATCCTTGTGCTAGCAAGTTATTAAACTTTTTGAAATTTTTCTTAGCCACTATTGGCATTCTACTAATTTAAGCATAGTATTATGTTTCTGAATATTTCATTTGTAGAACTTAAACTGATTGGATCACTAATTAAATGTGGAAGTTAAAATTCATTCCTATGTCAACAACACATTTTTTAGCCAAAAGATACCTATCATGTGTGAAATTATAAAAGTTTAGCAAACAGAAAAGCACGTCAATTTTGCAACACTGGTAAGCACTACTTTTTATTAAAATTATATTTAGAACCTGTAACTGACTACGAAATGTTTTAATTACATCCATGTAGAGACCACAATATGCAAAAGATCTCTTGGACAGAACTCATATTTTCAGCCCTTTCGTTTGGACAGCAGAATATATCAGTATAACCACCTAGAATTAAACTTGTGAATGGTAAGATGTAAGTCGGAAGTCTTACCAACAAGCTACACCACAATTTGAAAAGAAATGAAATGCAGGTGTTATCACATATAAAGAACAAAACATGTCTTCAGATAACAATTTCTCTTCACTTGAAAGATTCCTTTTGTTACGTCCTCAATAGCTTTAAGGTTGTAAACTAAACCTCACTGTCCACTATTGTTTTTAAATTCCTTTTGCATTTTTTAAAAAATATATTCCAAGTATGAATACATGCATTATAATATCATCATATAGCAAGTCATATCTGAAATATTAATGAAATCAAAACATCACAACCATCAAAATGTCAGAATCTTGCTTCACATCATCAAATAGAGGTCATGAAGCCACCTACCCTTGTAACCTTTGTAATCTGCAAGATGTTCGATAAGCTTAACAGAACCTAAAGAAAGGTCATCTGCACTGAAGTACAAAACATGATCCGGAAACTAGATCAGCTGTTGCAAAAAATGAATAGAAACAAATGTTACTTGTCAAACTTCGTTTCACTGACCTTGCACTATCTGCATAACAGATGACATGAATCAAAGCATTCAAGTGAACCAAGGGACTACTGAAACATCGAACATGAAGCATTGTCATATAATGACAATACAATTTTGGAACAAACTCCATAATTGAAAATGGAAGTAAGAATAGTAGGATATTTGAATCTTAGGAACCTATTACCAGACAGATTTAACAGCATCAAAAACAGATTAACATGTTTAATAATTGGTTAATTACATGAGGCATTGTAAATGTGTAAAATAAGTAAGATTGATCAAAGCCTTTCTTTGAAATCTTATACTAGGTGATATCACATCTTACATTTTCTGGACCTACTAATGAAATCAGTTTCAGTATCACAGAAGAAATAAATGTATGTAATATTTCGAATGAACTTAATCTAGTTATTCTAATAATACATTATTATATTCATTCCGAACCAAATTATTCATTCATTTTAAGAAACTGTTAAAGAGAAACGGATAATTAGCAATGACTCATGGGAACACATTCCTACTCAAAACCCCTGGGGGTGGGGATGTGGGGTGTAGGGTGGGTGTTCCAAGAAAATTTTGAACATACAGCTATTTCTAGAAAGTAATAAAAAGGAACTATGGATTTTGGTTTTAGACTTGAAGATCCTTTTGTTGACATGATAAGCTTCTTCTTATAGCAAGAAGACTAAAATTAATTAAAGGCTGACATTAAGTTGTTGTAATATATTTGATCTCATGCTTATAAGAACCAATAAAGTTCATTAGAACATTGGAAATATTTGAATGTGATTTTCATTGGCAATATCCTGGAACCAGGAAAAGATTCATCCCTTGAATTTGTATAAAGGCCATGGGAATCTTAAGGACTTACAAACAATACTACTTGAATCTCACACTTTCAAAAGTTGTCATGGACAATTGTATTTATGGATATGACATAAGCAACACTGGGTACAAAATATGTAAACAAAATAGTCAGATATTGTTAGGAACTACATATCATTGGCATATTAGCAATGGGAATGGAAACTGAAAAAAATGAATACATGTGCACCGTCTGCAGCAGGAAAAGCAACTAAGACAGCAGGAGGTTGAGGAGGAACAACACTGACAAGAGTAGGAGAAACAACAAAAATAGGGGAGGCAAAGGAGGAAAAATGTCGGGTGGCCAAGGAGCAAGCTGAATGGGAGAAGGTGGAGGGCATCCAAAGACTAGAGCAAAAAGAGAGGAGGCAGAGAATGGAAGAATAGAAGCAGAGGGACACCCAAACTAGGTACCGCAAAGCCCTTAACGGCAAGTCATGGATGGTAAAAGGCAAATGCCCCTATCTAGAAATGGGCATCAACTTCAATTCCACCAGCCTCCTTGTTCACTCTAACAAAGGATGTCACCTGCCAAAGGCAGAAAAGGAGAATCAGTTAGCTGAGCTTAAGAGACTTGACAAGGCACATGCCTTTGTGAACGTTGAAGAGGATCATGAAATTGTAGACCTGCTCCACAGAGATTAAGGAATTTTCTGCATATGTTTTCTTACATTTTCCAGATGATGTCATATAGGTTTTGTCCGTATGCTAAAGGTATGAGTTGGTGGGTCTTGAATTTTAAGGATCACATGGAGGTTTTTTGTTTCTATGTACTCTGGTATGGTTGGGGACACCATGTACTCTGGTATGGTTGGGAACACTATCCACCCATAATATTTGTCTATCTTTCTGTTGATGATATAGCGGAAAGCTATGGGGTGGACTTCAACCCGCTTCTATTTCTTCTGATTGGTGTGAGCTTTACGCTCACCCCCATTTTTGTACCTCTATTGTTGTTAATATAACCTCGACCTTTCTCTCACAAAAAAAAAAAAACATGGATGAAATATGTGTATAATGTCATTGCTTAACTTCTAAACATCACCATGAATTCAGACCGTCCAATGGTAACTCACTCACTTGTCAACAAATGTGATGTGAGTTTGAGCTTCACTTCTGGCATATACTTCGGTTAAATGCGTAAAAACATACAATACACACATACAAATATAGCGTTCAGCCCTGCTAACATACTATGAAATCAAAGGACCCAAAGTATTTCTATTAAGTTAATTTTCTAAAGAAGATATGCACAAGTCAACTTATTAACTCCATGTAGTTTTCATACACATGAATGAATAAATGCAGCAATTAAAAATAGAATGTTTATCGGTTAGTATAGTGTGCTTTGTGGCTCTTGGACATCAATACCATTGGAACATACTTTCAATTAACAAATACCTGTCAGACAAAACTGAAATCAAAAGTTAATAAGAATAAAAATAATTTACTATTTCAGTCTCACACAATAAGTCAAGATAACACATTGGATTTCAGATTGGGTAATGTTGAGGTCTGATGCTGTTAATGCTTACCTTCCATACAATTCCCATGACATAGATCTAGCCAAGTAGGAACTCCCAGAAAGGCATTATGGATCGAGCAATGGGACCACGAGAACATGATCCATCACCTGCCAGAAGTAATGATCCATTTGGCCTGCTAAGTGAGCATACTGACAAGTCACTCAGAGGAGCACATGCTACCGAACACCTTGGTCTATTCCTGATTCACTAAGTGCATAACAGCTTAATCTCAGGTCTTGTGCACACAAAGAGGTTAATGTTAATAGAGAAGTGAGCCTATTACTTTGTAATGTAACTTGTCATGTGCAAGAAAGGCTTAAGGGAAAAATAAATAGCATCCAAAAAAATAGCATATTACCCTGCAAACATCAATAGGTTGTGTCCTTAACTTTCTTGAGATCTTCAGTCCAAAGGAAAGGAGTGCTCTTTCAACATGCTGTCATTCAAGAGAAGAAAGTCACATTCTTAATGAATATTCAATCAGCTAAATCAAATCCTAAACAAGTAGTAGACTTTATCATATTTTCATTAGGTGATATTGGCAGGTCACAGGCTAAAGAACAGAATGTCTTAAAAAAGAAGTGAAAAATAAAAAAAAAATCATTTTTATTTTTAAAAGGAAGGAAAATTATATTTCAAAAAGGGAAAGGCATGTGTCCTTAGGTCGAGTTAGGGATTCACAAAAGCACCTCATGGAGCAAGCTTAAGGAGTTTTTCAAGCAGAAGGCCTTCACTCTACATCCAAAAAAAGCCGACAATCTAACACCTCATCAAAGGGAAGACCATTAGATGGAATTTTAAAGATTTAAGGAAGCCTTTAATCTTATCAAATCCAAGGTTAAGAGAAATATTATAGATAGAGTCCACCCAAAGAAAATACTAATTTGTGGCTACAGGCCCCTTCCCCTACTTAGATGATGAGTTGTTGTTTTTGTCTCTATGCCAAAGGTTTTTGTCGTTGGAATTTGAAGTTTTGTGAGCTACTTGATCATATTATTGTTTTTTATAATGTGGGGATGGGGAATGATTCTCTAATGATGGTTCTTCTTTAATCTCACACTTTCCTACTTCTATTTGTAAAAGGGGGTTCCTCTTCCCCACCTTCGACCCCAAGGGAGCTGCTTTGCTCTCCCCCACCTTTTGTACCTCTTTTTTGTATATAATACAACTTGCCCACCATTTCTGAAAAAAAAAAAACTTTAAAAAAAAAAGAATGAGAAAGGCAATAGTATTATCCTCTTCATTTCTGTATCTTCTTTAAGAGGCCCATGTTGTTGAGATTGGCTGATGCAAAAGATTGGTGTTGGTAAGATTGGTTGATGCAGCCACTATTGTAACAATTCAAGTTTATTTTTGTTTTTTTTTCTTCCTTCATATTGTTGATGATACGCTGATGAGTATGAGCAATTTAAATTTCTGAAATTGTTTAAAAAGAATTATGGTTGAATTCTGATTTACTGGAAATCAACTAAAATTCCCAACATTTAGTAGCAAAGCAACAAAGACATTGCAGCTCTCAAACATTAAAAAATATAGGAAATGGACCAATTTCCATGTTTAATATAAACAATTTTGATGCAAAAAAAAAATTATTTGAAATCTCAAAGGTTCATTTAAATGAACTAATATACAGCAATGTAAACCATACAATGTCAAATGTTTTGATATTAGTAATAATTTTGAAGAATCTGGGAGATATATCAGTGGTGCCTCTATAGTTATAAACTATCAAATCAAGCCAATGAGAAATAGCTTAGCTAGTTATCTCATTGTCTGTCAAGTATCATGCAGGCAAAAAGTCACAAGTTCAAGTCACACTTCAGGTTCTACCTAAGTTCTAATAGAGTGCAGTGTTATTTATATATCTTAGGAATACATATGATCAAATGGTTTTGGGATCCAACTGTTAGAATTAGTGTGAAATTCAACATCATGGTCACATCTTTAACATGATGTTATCATTTTTTGTTCATGTAAACTAGGAACCAAAACCATGTAAACATTAATAATTCCAATTATTATAAGGCATGATTATAAAATCAATTTTTCTTTATTGTTTTAGCAAATATGTTTGATGGATGGATGTAAATATATTTTGGCCCTAAACACATTAGAGTTACTTTATAATTACTTTAGAATTAAGTTTAGACAATGGGAATAGCGCCTAGGCCAATTCTATACATACTAAGGCTTTGCCCTCTCTATCACAATGTTTCAAGATTTTCAATAAAGCAATTAGCACATAGATGTAACGTATCATTTCATAAGATAAGCAATTGAAGAACAGGGTTTGGAAGTGAAGAAGGTACATACAGATAATAATGTAGCTAATATGCTAACAAAAGTTGTTTCTGTAGAGAAAATAGTGTTTTGCAAAATGAAGATGGGATTGACTGAATAAGGAAGTTGGAAAGTAGAGCAGCTTCAACTTCAAGGGAGAGATTGTTGTGATACTGAAGTAAAATCTATTCCTTGATTCTCTCTTTTTAATCTCTGATCAAGAAATTTGTAACTCGTTATCTTTTTTGTTGTGTTTAAGTCAGTAAGATTGAGGAGGTGTAACTAATTAATTATCAGTTACTGATATTCAGTTAGGCTAATCATTATCTTTAACTGTCAGACTTGACTGATGTAATCTACTGATTGAATGCCTAAAATTATAGGGCTGAACGTTATTTAAAGGAGAGGGAGAGAGGTAATAGATGTAGCAAGAAATTCACTTCTCAAGAAGAATACAAGTTGCTTGCTTTCCTGTGGTTATTTACTTTAGAATTTAGGGGTTTTTCCATATAAACCTTTGTCTCTCATTTCATGTTTGTCTACTGTCAACAATTGCATAAGTGAATTTATTTTTCAATTCTGTGTTTTAAGCACAAGAAGTGAATTGTAATAGTAACATAAACCGTGATGCTTCACTCCATGTTTGCCCAAACCCTAGGTGTTTTATTTATTACAAGGCCTGCAGTTCAGGGATAGTGTGTGCTGTTGATGGCAGACAACACAGGATAGTGGACATCAGCCTGATTATGCCAAAGCAGCAAAAGCATGAAATGGTTAGAATTAAGAAAATTGAAACATGTTTCTAGACTCCAAAAGAATCTATTCTTTTCTGAATATTGAATTACTAAGCTTTTCTATTCTTTTCTGAATATTGAATTACTAAGCTTTTCTGCATGCAATGTATACTGTAGTTAATCTATCAATAAAGATAGTGAGTTGCCACCTTGTGATGATAGTTTCTCATATTCCTTTCTCGTAAGCATCTACAACTAGTTGTTAGTCTTTCAACAGGAAGATGCAAAGCACAAACCGGTGAGTTGCCACTTCTGCATAGATAATCGGTACAAGCTTTTGGTAATAGGATGGTTAATGCAGACATTCCTGAACTTATATTTCAAATTTGGCCTTACATGAATATTTTCGGTATATAATAGTATTGATTGCTCTAACGTACGGTTTTTAATACTATAATGCTAGAAAATTTTGAAATCCAAAATTTATATTAGATTTCATAAGTACTCATATTTGTGGCATTACTATCAAATTACATGCATTATGACATCACTACCATTAATACCAGTGCACCATTGCTACTCAGAATTCATAAATACAAACTGCACTTCAGAATCCATCATTAAAACAAATTCACAGAAAAAATGCCTTGTATCATCTTTAAATGATGATAAGGCATAAGCAGCTGTACTTGAGCTTCTTCAGATGGTTGAGAAAAATGTGAGTTGTGCTTCCACTTCTTTGTTAACCTCATTTCAGCATTTGTACGGTCATGCTGCCTTGTAGAAATATGATCATGAATTGGAAAATCAAAGTTTCCAAAATCCACGACACTCACATTTCTTACTAGTCTTAATGGTGAAATTGGAAGATACAAAGAATCATTGGATTCTAACTTAGTGTATGCCAAGTAATATGTGCAAATGTTCTCCCAAAGGTGACAAATTTCCTGAAATACATATCACAAGCTCAGTCCTACACAGAACCATTGCAACATCACAATTATGATACACAAAAAGTATCATTTAGAAATTAAAAATAATAATAAAGTAATCCTAGACATTTAGAAGATAGGATAATATGATAAATAAGGAAGGAAAAAGTCATGGAAATTCAACCAAATTTGACAGCGAATATCATCATTATTATTATGGTGCCTTTATCCTATCTATATGGGCTGACCATCTAGGTAAGTGAAGAACTTTACAATAATTTTCTATGACCAGCAGTCTACCTAATGCTATGGTCTAAAGAAAATTTTTACGATACCCTCATGTTGGCATGTATCTCAGCATTATCATTGGAATGGAACCTATGACTTGCAAATCACAAGTCACATGCTCTAACCAAATTTGACAAGGTATGATGTGAAGAAAAGCCAAAGCTATCATGAACAAAATATCAATTTCCTAAAGCCTCATAAACAATAGCCATAACATAGACTATCATAAAACTTTGAAAAATAACTCATACCTCAAAAGATGTAGAATTAAAGGCAAGTATGCAACGCCTAACAAAATGACCCAATACACTATTTGGGTTCAATTTCTTTTCATTTCCCTCTATATGTGACAAATCACTCTCATCATTTGAAGGATGAGGTAGAAGATCTGAAATTGTACTAGATTAGTAGTTGAAAAGCAAAATCCAGGTTAATATACCCTTTAAAATGTACTGCCAAGTAGAGCTGCCTCAAAGATGAAGTAAAACATCAACCAAATCATTGGGAAATTGCAGTGTCTAGAAAGTGCAGTAAATAATGAGACATGTCTTCTTGAATCTCCTTCTGAGTTTCTGAGTTTCTGTTAGTTGTATTATAAACTCTTCAAGTGGTGGCTCAAGGAAATTGTCACAAGCCTGTAGTAATTATTTGCAAATAAATCTTCAATGAGAATTTACCAAAACTGAAAGTGAATATATTATTAAAACATATATCAACAAAGTTTTCTTGAAGCTTTGCCCAACATGAAATAAGAAATCACTATCCTGGATTATAACCTTTCATAGAGTTCAATGTCCAATGAAATTACTTAATAATTCACATAAAATTGAAAACTGCGTTAACAAGTTTAGAAAACCAAACCTTAAATTGCCCAGAGAATAGGAACTTGAACATGAAAGGTATGCTAAAAAATTCAAATAAAAACATGGAACAAATAGAATACAATTAATTATTATTTAAATATTAAAGCTGATCAATGAGTACCCTCCACAATGTACATTTTGAACATTTGTAAATAAAATAAATGGTTAGATTGAATTTAAAACAATTGTAGTTACACAGATTAAAAAAAGAGTTTAATTATAATAACAAATTCAGTTTTGGCATCAATTTCAGATTTCAACAATAGTGCACAGTGCCTTCTTTTTGGTACTTTCTAAGATTGCTAAACCATAAAAATCAAAGAAGTGACTTTGCTAAAATCATGAGACATAATTTAGCAATTTATTTGGTTGTCCATTGATTGCTTATTCGGTAACATCACTGACCATATTATAAATTTTTGCCTGCACTCTGAACTCCAACATAATACAGCTTGAAATAAACCTAATAATTGCAATGTTATTTGGATAATTAAAGCATCATCAAACAGCTTTGTATCATATAGTCATGTGAGGATGAAAACCTCATCTTCTGGGATTAAATGTAAAACCACTTGTAACTATGTAGAGGTGAATAAATTGTTGGCAGTGTGACCAGTACCCAAACTTTCAATTGTAAGGTTGCTATCAAAGATAAAAGCCATAAAGACATCTTGCCATGGACATTCTTAGCTTTATAGAAATCCATTCATAGGTTGCTACAAATGTGACCTATCATGTCTTCCCAACATTTGTGCATAGACTCAAGCTAAAGATATGGATCTGTTTCAACTTTATAGCCACTGCAATGAATGCTCCAATTCACATCAATGATAAAACTTTAATATTTTATATAGTTTCACTGAGAGATCACCATTTAGAATTCACACCCAAAGCAGGCTACCACAAAACATGAATTGGTTATGGCCCCAATTACGTTGTTCTCAAAAAGCATTTGAATAGCAAGCATGTCCGTAAAGTATTTCATCATTGGAATCAAAAAAACCATACTTTGAAAATGTGGATCAGGATCATGATATGGATTATTCTAGATCACAGTCACAAAGAAAAACATTCTGAATCACGTCAGAATGGCATCCCACCAAAGAAAAAAAAAAGCACAAGTTGCAATCTGCCACAATTTTGCCGTTCCTAAATTGGAACTTTAAAAAATGAATATTGTGAAAGTTTGATGTCTGCAATGGGAAAAATAAAAAAGCACTGTAAAATGCATCTTGAATTATTGTTTTAAGGTAGGATGTATGTTTCTTGTATTGACCGAAAACTTCATTTCCAAACCTGAATTCATGTGTCTACATTTCAATCATCATTGCAACTTTGCTGCAGCATGGAAATGAAAATTCATGTGTTAGCAGCCAACTGTAACGTGTTCTTGGTCCTCATTAACTGTGATGATGTAGGGTGTTCTCGGGATTTATGAACTGGGATGCACTATTTCTAAACAGCACAGCAGCAAGACCATAACATGTTTTCATGTTTGCATTGTTTTTAAGTAATAGCAGCAGGACAATATTGTTTCTAAGTTTGCAGGAGTTGCAGCAACATTGAATTCTACACTGACAAGGACAAAAAAGGGTCACCGCACTCAATGCTCATCCTGCCAAGCAAGGTCTTAGAAGGATTGGTAGATGAGTTAAAGCCTAACATCCTTTTAAGGAGCTGCATGCAGACTCAAATCAAGTATTACAACTTGCCATACCAGCACCTTACTATCACTCCAAAGGGTAACCGCTTATACTGACCAGTACAAGCAATGTTGCTTTTAAAACTGTATTTTTTTAATGGAATCATTACTTTAATGAGGAGGGGCTGCATGGATCCACATTTTCAAACTATGGGATTTTAGGGGGGGGGGGGGGGGGGGGGGGGAACCAAAACAATTTGGTGAAGCCATGCATTGGGAGAATAGTACCCACTTAGGATTTACTGGAAATGAACTGAAGCATGCAATCACTCTAGCTAAAGCACATACAAAGGCAGTTGAAATCGCATCCTTAAAAGAAAATAAAGACAATACTCACGAAATCCAAATATGTTTGCCATCATGGATATTTTGTCAGCAGTGTTTGCAGATACAACAATTTGTTCATAGACATAGCCTTAATTTGTATGGATGAACTATACTTGTTTTCTATTTCTCGAGATTAAGCAAAAATTCTGCTACAGTTTCGTTGTTGGAGTAGCAAAGTAAAAGATGAGACAAATAAGAGTACCCGTGCATTGTTTGATGTGAAAGGCAGCAATGCGCTGACGCTGTATAGGGTCAGCAAGCAGCTTTGTAAAGCCTTCTTCTTCTTCTAAGATAGCAGGAACGCATAGTCTGGTTAGAATGCTCAGTGAAACTTTATGCGGTGTCAACACAAATCCTCTTTTTCCCACTGCCATCACCATTTTAAGTCTGATTCACTTCAATCGCAACTCCTCCTACCTCTATCTAACAATCTCCAGTTAAAGCAAAAGCAAAAGCAATCAGTGAAAGCAAAGCATCCAAGGTTTTGGGGGCAGCAGCGAGGCTGTGTTTTGAAAATCAAATCCCCTCCTCCTCCTCGTGCTATGCGATGCTATGCTACTCTAGTTAATGTGGCCACGTACGTCCCTTGTACCAGACGGGACAAGATTACGATGAACTGCGGCTGCTGCTGCAGCGATGGCGATATCGCTCCCGGTGAAAGATAAAGGCATGGTTACGCAACTTGGCCAACGTAAAAGAAATCCCGAGGGAGGGACTTCTATAGTGGGAGGGAATTGAATTGAATTAAAGAAATCCCGAGGGAGGGACTTCTATAGTGGGAGGGAATTGAATTGAATTAAATTTGCTCACACTGACTGTCTGCCCGACGGACCGACAGACCGACCTAGGCTTCCTTCTTTTTCTACGGGAAGTTAAAAGAAGGTGAAGTTATTTAATTGTCAATTTTCAATTTCGAAATGAAGTTTCCTTCTAGCCTGTCTCGACGGTGAGATGAGGGGTGAAGTTATTTAATCGTTCATTTTCAATGTAGTTTTTCACCGAGATTCTATAAACTATTGTTGTCTTTGTTAGGTTAAGGTGGTAGTGGCATTATTCAAAAGCTTAAACTTCAGCTAAATTCCTATGTGTTTCTCTATGTAGTTTTCTTTTTTATTAATAAGAAGCATTTAGCAAGAAGTGAATACTTATTTGGGTGCTTTTAAATGAGGGCAAAGTTTGATCATTTTCCTATCCAAAAGGGGAGGTTTTTCAGGATTAATTGTAAGGGTGAAAACCTAAAAAGATATCCCCAAAACCATTGGGCCTTTTGTTTTTATCGTTTTGGAGTTCCTCCTCTACTTCTCTTCTTTTGTACTCTATATGTGATTTTTCTAATATATTTTCTTTTTAAGGTCCAACACCCCCCGTCTTGATAGTGAGATGAGGGGTACATCATAACCCAAAACTATATCCCTACATGTATTTTAATAAATATAAAGAAGATGATATTTTAATATAATCATTATTATCTTGGTGTTTTATTTTTAACCTAGGAAAAATAATATTGAGTTATGAAATTGTAATTTAATATAAATATTGGTTGAAAAAAATGGTTTGGTTTGTAATTTAAGATAATCTTAATGCTTTTTTTTTTCATTTTGTTTCTACTTGAAATAAACAAAATGCCATACTAAATATCATCCTAGGAAACTATTATAATGTTTGAGTTTGTGGAGCATCATCATTATCATCCTAACCTTGTCCAAACAAAATGCGGTTGGCTATATGACTTCTTTTTTGCAATTTGCCTCTATGAAGAGCTAAATCCTTGCTTATTGAGTAAGCCTTTACCCATTTTCTATAGCAACCAGGCCCTGTGACTGTTGCATATCTCTTTTGGGGAATGCCTTACCATTTGCAAAATTTGAAAAAGAGCTCATCTCTAAGATTTGGCAAGGTTTTACAGTTAGCTACCAACCTGACACTAAACCTCCTTTCATATCTAGGCTTGGGACTAGCATTAACGGAGTTTAATGTTTGAGTTTGTGAAGCACTTTTACAAACTAAAAGTGGGTGGAAAGCCTAGCACAACATCAATTATGTACTTGCATTTACATTAAGTTGTACCAAGGAGGATGTCTCATTTCAAACCTTAGTTTGAACAACCATTAGTAACACTGCATGAAAGAGTTATAAATATAAATGATAGTAATACATATGCTTATTCTTTGAGCAAAATTTGGTTCTATGAAGATCGATTCTATATAGCCCTCTACCATTTAAGCATGAACTACAATAGCTAGCACAATTTCCAAGAATGAAATAAGCTCTTAAAAAGTGATGAGCAGTGAGGTACCCTTACGCTCAACCATACGAATACAAACGTTTCATGCATGATCCAATCGAATTCCAAGGACTAGTGCCTATGCGCTTTCATGGAACAATAACGAGTTGATTAATCATTGTCTTCCCAAACTTACTTGTATGTCATGGTTGTATGGTTAAGTAAGCTCGAGGCATATGATTTTTATGGCTTTTATGTGTTTTATATCCTGCACTAATAAGGAGGGGGGAGATAAATAACTAAGTAACTAATCTAATTTAACTATTCATTAACTAAGTTCTAAGTACTCCTAACACCAATATCCATTCCCACTTGCCGTACACATCCTGAACCAGTGCAACGCTGTTGGGATTACCAAATGCTAATCGTTGCTGGGTTACCAAGTGCTACACGCATGCTCGAAGCGGTCGTACTGAGTGTATTTAACTACAAGAGTTGTAAGGTGAGAGAAATCATTAATTAACTAGGAAAGAATTAAATAATAATTAACACTAATTAATATATTCTGTATGATGCAAGGTTTATCATAAAGTTCGTCTTTATTACCATACACAAAGTGTGCTCAAGTACACAATGCTCGAATAAAGATTCGTTCACTCTATGACTCCTACTGCGGGCATGCAGAAATAATTCTAACTCTCGAGGGAAAAAATGGCAAGAGTTTGGCTAAGGAACTAACTTCTAACTATGGAAACCAAGGGCGCTGCTTGTTATTTATAGGCAAGGAGACAGGCCACGATACCGAGTATCTGATATCGCATGGTCTATTCGATATTACAGTTCATCATACCCCCATGACTGAATAAAAACTCGTCTTCGAGTTCCTTACAAAATATTGGGAATGTATGAGATTATTGACTGAATGACCATTAATAGTGGAGCAAGGAGATAGACTCAACATGCCCAATGAACAGATCAAAAATACAATACATGACAACATTAGTGATCATGACCACAAAAGTGAACACTGTACATAAATGACATCTGGCCTTGTTTGGCAGCTGGGAGAGAAGGAGAGAGAGAAAGAAAAAGATGTGTTGCTGCTAGTGCCAAGATTGCGCCTTCCGTTGTTATCCATAGCCACGCCACCAATCTTGCTCCTTTTGTAAACGTTCCTATTCTGGTCCATCCTAGGTGTTTCCTCCAGGCCCAGTCCATTGTTGCATGATTGTCATCTGCACACACAACATAGTCACAAATGAGTGAGGGTAGATAAATCACAATGCAATTGATACCTTGCCTTGATGTAAAGAGCATTGGCTGAGTTGTGGTTATAGTAGATACTGATCCTAGAGTTTTAACACTAGTGACTACCCATGGTGTAGGGGTTAGGAAAAATTGAAAAAATTGTGCTAGGGCCCCCATGATGAAGAGTGAACCTCCGGTAGCGATAGGATGGAAAAAGATGAGGAATAATATTGTTAAGTAATTTGCCTTGGATTTATTACCATAATAAAGCTTAGATGGTGTCTTTATGATGTTGAATCTAATAAGAATCAAATTTAAAACATAGTAGGCTAGCTTTATGGCTTCTCCCCAACATGATTTTGGCAAATTTTACTCATGGAATAAGGTTCTTTCCATTTCTTGAAGCACCTAGTTGTCATATTTAGTAACTCCATTTGTTGAGGTGTTCTAAGAACTAAGAATTAATGCTTAATGCCTTCATTATCATAACACTTAAAAAAATTGATAATGTTAAATTAACCTCCATGATCACTTCTAATTTTCTTGATAAAGTACCCCTTTCTATTTGAATCTTATAGTAAAGTTTCTTAAAGAAACAAAAGATTTCATCCATGTGGGCTAGTAGGATTACCCAAATGAACCTTGAGTAAGCATTAACAATAATATTGAAATATCTTTTACCTCCTATGTTACATGTCCTAGCAAGTCCTACTAATTCAAGATGTAATAATTCAAGAGAATGTTAGGTAGTAATATCAATTTTTCTCTTAAAGGATATGGATTTTTGCTTATCTTTTTAGCATGTTTCGCATACCCTATCCTTATTGGATAGTCCTTCATGATTTGTGTTTTGAAAGCTTAGGCTTTCAAAGAAATAAGTGGCTAATTCTTCTATGTCATAACTAGTTGTCTTCTAATTTGCTAATTAAACACTTCAAATTATATCTACTTAATTCAAAATTATCAATAATATATACATTACTAGATCTATGTCCCATGAGGATTACTTCATCAATTTTAACATCCTTAATAATTTAGTGGTCAACTTGAAACAATATAGCAATGCATAATGCAACATAAAACTAATGAAACTAATGCTAGTACATAGTGAATTTACAACACAGTGGTTCATAAAGTAGCATGCAAAACAAAAATATATGCTTCTAATTTCCATGAATAATCAAAGAAAGAAAAGAACTAGTAGCATGAGGGCTACCAAATAAATCTCATAATCAGCAACATGCATGATTGCTATGCCAAATTGTGTATAACATTTTTTTTCTTATGAAAGTGCCAAGGGATGTAGCCAAAGTAGGAGGATGCACTTGGCCACTTCATCGCTCTAGCTTTGCTAGCTCACCCATGTTCTTCAATGCCACTTTCCTATCCATCTATAATGACTTATAAAGATCTTCATCATCTGCTCCAAATACAACAAACTCTACCTCCTTCACATACATAACATTAAATGGTCTACCTTCCCAAAGAACTCGTGAAGAACTCATAATCTCCAAGCTTCTACCTCTTTCTTGAAACTTTTTTTTTTGTTGGGTTTCTAGAACTTAAGTAGCTCATCATGAGTATAATAATCAGATGTAATTCTTGATGGCTGATTTGAAGACTCAAGCAACCTTCTTGTGGCTATAATTTGCAATTTTCTTCAAAACTAATATGCAAAGGAAATAATTACCTTGTCATTCAATGTAGACTTGGATTTTTCTAGTTGAATTTGTTCACTAAATAAAAGTAATTAAAGATGGCAAATGCTACGAAGTACATTAAAGAAATATAAAAGTTAGACATATGTTAATTGGTTAGTGGTTGTAAACAAGACACTTAATGTAGCATTACAATTATTTATTTTGAGCATTAAACATATGAAAATGGCTAGTTTGATAGCCTAGATATATACTGGTTTTAAAGATGATTGTTAATTAATTTTATTTTTTATGCTTTACATTTTATCTTCACAAAGAGGTAGTACACAACCAATAGACTAAAGAAAGTCCAATAGACTACAAGAGCAAGAGGGCAGTAGGAATAACCAGGGGCAATAGCAGGTTCACTTGGAGGCTATTTTACAAAATGTTTGCAAAGATCAGGATGAGATTTGTTGCACCTAGGAGCACCATGCATGGGAGGAATGTCAGCACCAGGAGGCGTAGTTTAGAAGAGCCCTGATACAAAGTCCTAAGGACTTTAGTTCAGTGCTGCATCTGGTGTGGCTAGAGATGCATGCCAAGCTCATTGAGTGTCACCTTTAATTGATCATGGTTGGTGGACCCAAATATTATGAAGAGGAGGCATGATGCTTCTACTTCTCACATATGTGAGGTGCAATATCATTTATGATCATTCGCATTGGCGAATCTGCGTATTCACTAATAGAGGGCATCTTGGTAGACACACTTCACATGGTTGTTGGTGCATGTAGGGAATTTTTCACTACTGTCATGATAGATTAAAAAACACAATTGATTTCCATGGTTCTTGAGGTCGATTTAGATGAGACAAGTTGGCCTTACAAGAACTTCTCCCCTGAATAAAGAGTTCTTGTGAGAGCTATTCACACCAACCTCCTTGCTATGACTCATCACATGCATGTCATGTCCTTTTTATTTATGATTCTACTTAATTTGAAGGAAGACTATTTCCTCAAAGACCCCCACATTCTGATGAGTAGGATGCAAGTCCTAACCAGGGATGCAATGACCATTCCATTTCCATTAATCACATCAATTCTTTTTAGGCATTTGTAGATTTTAGCACCTGATCATAATGCAAAGGAGATGTAGATGTTTAGTGAGAACCAGTTGCCTTATTTGGCCTATGCATTCTATACTCAACAAGTTCCTAAGACTCATTTTAATGATTTGGTATGGCTTCCAAATCCTTGAGTGCCAAGGGATGGTAGCAAGGTAGGATGGGATGAGTTCTATGGTGATGGTGATCCACCCCATGCTATCTATGTTTAGTCACTGCAGCAATAGCATTTTGGAGATGGGGCTGCTATTTTTCAATACTTATAGGTAATGGAGGCTAGGATGAACACACACATAGATGGTCTTGTCATGAAAATTGATGCATTCAAGTCTCAGATGCATCAACATTTTGGCTGCATGGAGAGGAGACAGACATGTCACCATGAACTGTGAAACCATAGCTAGTTATACATTTTAGTAGTTTAGGATAGTATGTAGAGACAATGATTAAGGGGAGTTGGTGGACGACATATTTTATCTAGAGTTGATGGACATGGCCACCTCAGAGCTTGTAGCAAAGTTAGTCCCATTAAATATGGCTTAGACAAGAGATAACCCTACTGAGTCAATTAATGACATAGTTACTAGGGTAGATTTCATGGACATAGTGGTTGCAAAAGCAATGGAGGAGGATACCCACACTAAAGATGTTGAATAGTCATTTTTTACTCTTTCTTTTTTACCATGTACATTTTTATGGTTATTGTCACAATCAATAAGCTTTTACTTGATTGTTGGACATGTTTGTTTGTCATTTGGTGCTTCATTTCTATATAGAACATTATGATTCTTTGTAATTAAAGTTAAAGAGTTTGGCTAGTGATGAGTGG
>MNCI01007075.1:54302-69094 GCA_015680685.1 Gnetum montanum | reverse complement strand
AGGGTGAGAGAGACTAATTGCGATGAGCAGCCGATTCCTTGATTAGCAGTACACATTCATCAATGCTCGTAATCAAGTCATACTCATGCCACGCTAATGCAGGTAATAAATAACAGGTAAGAAATAATAGGTAATAAACCTATTCCATGCACTGCAAGGTTTATCCACAAAGCTTGTCTTTATTGCCATACACAACTTGCGTTCAAGTACAAAGCTGCTCGAATAAAGATCCGTTCACTTGAGGACTCCTACTATGGGCACATGGAAAATATTCTATCTTTGGAGTGATCAAATTGCCAGAGTTTCCCTAATTTAAGCCTAGGATAGGAAATAAGGGGAGTGCTGCCTCTTATTTATAGATATGACGACGGACCGCGATATTGCATACACGACATCGCAAGGGACGACGCGATATCGCGGCTTGTGCATATCGCATCTTATCAACTAGTTTTGCATTGTGTATTATTCACTTTTTCAAAATGAATTGTTCCAAAGATGCTAAAATAATGAAATAACCTTATTGTAACTAAGCAAAATATTGATTGCATTCTTCATTTCTATAGTTGGGAAAATAATTCCCAATTTAAGATGATAATATGTGGTCTCTCCATTTAGTCAAAATTAAAAATTTAACATATTGCGAGGACATGTGGTTTGCATACCATCATAGTAAATAATTTCTATTGAGACTTTCAAGTTGCATCCTCATGCATTGGTAAATTCTAGGGTCTATTCGAAGATGTCATCACCTGTGAGGTGCACTGTAGATGAACCCTATGGATCACATCTCCCCTAATACGCAATCGAGTACTCCTATGCTTAACCATACAAATCATGGTTGAATTTCATGGACTCTATGTCTTCTAGTACGCTAGTCTTTAGAAAGTGAACTTTGCCCTAATAGTCATTCGTTGTCTTCCCAATTACACTTGTGATGTACAAAGGTATGGTTAAGTGTAATCGAGGCATCTGATTTTTATTATTTCATGTTTTATGCTTTTGGTGCTTTAAAATAAAGAAATTGAATAATTTAATAGCTAATTTAATTTATCTAATTAACTAATCTCTAACTAGTCCTAACATAAGTATCCAGTCCCACTTTCTGTACACATCCTGCATGCATACAACACTACTAGGCTACTAAGTGTTAAGTGCTGCTAGAATTACCAAGTGTTGTATGTTATGCTCAAAGTAGTTGTACTTATGTGTTTAATCTATTTAGCATAACTAATTAATCAAATGAAGTATAATTTAGCTTAATTAATTACATAATTAGAGAAAATAGTAAATGCAAAAATAAATCATTATTCTATTTCAAGTGCTACAAGGTTTGATCAAAAGGCTTGCATTTATTTTTGTTCACATTGGTATGATTAGGTACATCAGTGCTCGAATAAAGATCTGTACACTTTTTGACTCTTGTTGTAGGCACTCAAAGAAATATTCTATCTCTCAAATGATAAAACTGCAAGAGCTTTGCTAAAACTATGCCTTCACCTCCCATAAACACGGCTGGTGAGTGTGCATTTATAAACTTCATTATAGAGCTATGTCGATGGGGGCCCATAGATGTAGCAAATGCTATGTCAATGCGGCCCCATTGATAGGGCAACACCATGTAAATGGGGCTATGTCGATGGGGGCTAGTTGACAAGGCCATGTTAATAGGGATCCATCAACATGACACTTTGATGCTTTATCTTACCTCCATGACTAAATGAAAACTCATTCTTGAGTTCCTTTACAAAATCGGTAAGGTATGGAATTATTAACTAACTCTTGACATAACAACTGACATAATAAAACTGAGTGCCCAAGTGTACAAATCAATAATATTACAAAAAATTGTGGTGTTCATGACACAAAATTGAACACCATGACATGACTACTCAAAATTGAACAACACATCCTCTCATGGCATGAAGGTGGTTGAGAAGATCAAATAGTCCCAGACGATGGAGGCTCTTGAGGTTTTGGAGGACCTTTTCCAGCTTTGAGCATGTGCAGTGGCTAAGGTAGCTATGACTATCCTACTATGGCTACTACCTTCATCAAAAGGTGAAAGGCATCTAGTAATGCCTTCATATTCTCCTCCTCACTTTAGGGATCATTCACAGTCCACGTAGCATTACCAATGTGGATTGAAATGGAGATATCCCATAGATAGGGCATTACTGGGAACAACCACTTAATGTTGATAAACTAAGTAGTGAATTGTTTGTGTTTGACATCGAATGCCTTGATTGTGTTTTGCAGCTCTTAGTAGTCATTCATTCTTTTAGCTAAGTTCTTGGAAATAGATCTTTGATTAGTGTATTTGCCCTTGAGAATCTTGAGTTTAACATTTGCCATCACAAGCTTTTGCTTGGTGTCCTTGTGGTGCTTGAACTCAACCTTGTACAACAAGTATGAACTAGCCACCTACTTTTCTAGTTTTGACCAAAGCCATTTGGCAGTTAACATAGCCAGGTTTGTGTACTAGAGATTGGCAAGCTCCATATATTATCATTTCATCTATTTGCAACTCCTTTAGATGAATTTTAGCTTTATTATACTGATCAAACTCATTGATGATGGGTTACCATAATTTGCATCCATGTTGGAGTTGTTGGAGGATCTCGTTCACCTTTACCTTTGCCACTTGAATATGTTTCTCATTTACTTTTTTCTGTAGGTTGACCTAGTCTCTACAGTGATCTTTGACTCTCTCAAATTTGAGAGCCTCTGATTTCCAAATGGCTACCTCTATTACAGTCTTTTGGCGAAGGGCATGGACCTCCTCCATGGAGATGCTTCTATTCTAAGTTGCCAATCTCCTTAGCTTTGTGTTTACTCTAGCTAGTTGCTCATGCTATTGATGGATAAAGTTAGTCAACTATTTTTTATGTGCATCAACATTTTGCAAGCAATGGTTCTCTATGGTCAATTGCACATTCTCCTGATAGGTCAAATCTAAGGCCTTCTAAATTTTGTGTTGGATGGCCTTTGCCAAGGATCGATAAAACATTGTCATCTCCATCACACCCTCGACCCCTTTCAGTCTGGTGTGAACCTATTCAAGAGCTTCATCTCTTGTCAATGTTGGGTTGAAAAATGCAAGGTCAGTAATTTGGGCTCTTAATTCAGCAACTTCAGTAGCCAAGTGTTCATTCAGCTCCTTGGCTATTGTGCACTTCCAAAATAATGTTCTTACCCCTTGCCTCTAGCAACTCTGACTAGCTTGCAATAATACTATTCAGAAGATCAAAGACATTTAGAAGTAGTTACCTAGTTTATATTAGTTGGTCCAACAATTTTTCATGCTATGCTACACTTAATCTACCACTTATGATCCCTACAGACATCTACACATCTTTAAGTGCAATGATGTCTAGTACAGATGCAGCAAGTGCATTGAGTGTTTCGAGAATTTTGTCAGCAACCACCTTTGCTACTGTTTCTTGCCCTTGGTGCTACATCACTAGTATAATTGCCCCCTTGCCTTCCTCCAAGTGCACTAAGAAGGTCATGATGTTCTCAAAAATATATGAGAGTGGTTGTTATTCTGAGAGAGATACCATCACCTCTTTGGCCTTGCAAACCATTGCATTCGTTGGGTAGAGAAAATGGATCCACCTCCTTCTATTAGGCTGACTATTCAGGCCATCTCATTTAGGTGACTCATTGTTGACTGATACACATATGGGCCTCCACCACTCATGCCTACTCATTGCTCTTTCTCTCTTAAGAGCCATTCTAGGTACTCATGCAACTGTTGGGATGTTGTAGCAACATCCAACAAAATTTTCTAAGTGGCAGGTGGAGGTAGTGGCTATTGCTCCTCTTCTTGAATGGTTATTGGAGGTGTCTTGTCCTTCATCATTTTTGCCTAATTAGCATTTAGAGCACATTAGATAGCATCATTTAGATAGTAGACTATCCCTCCCCTTCGATAGATGGCATGGGAAGGAAAGTGCCTTCTTTCCACATTCATTCTCTTTAAACTAATTCTTTATCTCTAGATAGATTAGCTATGGAAAGTTCATAGGGAATCTCCTATTTGGATAGCACACACATGGGCAAAAAAGGTAGTGATCTTACTGGGCTTCACCATGGGGTTTAGGTGAAAGGCCACAATCTTGTAGTGCATTCTTTCTATTGGTGTGAGTGTGCCATACTCTTTACGATTGACACCATAGCATTATTACATCCATTTCTTTTTGATGCTAGGGTTTGCCTGCATTGGAATCTCAGCAAGATTCATCCCAATTTTTGGCAACCCAAGTGCCTCAACAATGGCTTGCACCCAGTAGGACATTGAAATGTCCTTGATTTTGACCATTGAATTGACCTACCTATTTTTCCCAAATAAGAATGTCTCTCCCATGTACCAGTCCCTACTGGAAGTGATAACTAGCCACATGGGAGAGGTCTTTAGTTGGTCTTGTACCTCTTTAGGTGCTTAATCGAGAAAAGAGCCAAAGTTTAACTCTTGGAGCACTATTTCTTGGACCTCCCTTGATCTGATTTGATTCAAGTAGGCTTTTGTCAAGGTCATCTTAAGGTTTGCTTACTAAGCTGGTGCCTCAACTCGGTGAATGCTCTATTGCTACTACTAGTTTGAGAATCTGACAAATAGATTTCACTTTGGCCTCTTTCCTAAGAGGACCCCATGACATGGGTTTTAATTAGTTCTTCCTAGGCTTCTTCTTGGCCCCTTCCCATTCTTGGTCATTTCTCCCTTGGTTGAGATGGTCATCCTTCTTACATGTGTTTGCCATTCAATGCCATCTGTGGTCACAACACATCTATGGATTAGTAAATATAATGTGTAACTTTGAATATTTTAATACCTTACCTCATTAGTTGGTTACACTTGGCTATAGTTGAACCATGGTAGATTAATTATTTTATTCTTATTTTATTAATTAATTTGTATTATAAGTGTCATCGGAGCTTGTTGGAAGGGTTTAACTTTTACAATTTGGTGTTTAAATGTTGGCTTCTTAGTTAAACCTTTGTGGGAGTTAGAAAAATGGTGAATTTTTTTTTGTCAAAAATGGCACATTTGTGGCCCCTACAACTAAGAGCTTACCTCTAGGAGCTATAGGATTAAAGAATGAAGTGATTTGGATAAATGGTTAGAAAGTTATTGGCTTTAGAAGGTTCTGGGATCTAAAAATTTAAAAAACTCCCTTGGCATTTGTGAACAAATGTGAAAATTTCTAAGGGGCATTACACATATTTATAGTATTTTTGTGCTACATTGACGGGGCTATGTATATAGGGCCTCATATACACATGGGCTTTGTCGACGGGGCCCTATTTATGGGGTTCGTAAACAAAATTTTTAAACTTCACTATCTTGAAAAATACAAGGAATTTTTGAATGAATTTGGAGTCCATGGAGTTCCAGAAAAGCCAAGAATATGATGAAATCATTGAAGAGGGTATTTGAAAGCTCAAAAATTCAAATATTTGATGGAGAATGTGTGAATTAAAGAAACTCAACCAAGAGATATGCAAGTGGATCCTCCCCATAGCAGACACATGCCTTGTTTACCCTTGCATATCCTCAACCTAAGGAGTTTGTGGGCCTCATAGATGATTAATGGTTGACGGAAGTTAAGGACCAAAACCTAGAAGATTCTACCAAAGAATTTAAGTATGTTAGACAAAGACACCGAATCAAGAACATGGACACTAGTAGTTAGGTGAGTTCGGGTAGCATAGATGGATGATGGAGAAGGTGGAATGGAATTTCAAATTAAGGTCATAACAAGTCCCTTATGGATTTGTATTTAAATGATCTAAGAAGATCCATCCTTAGTCTAGACCAAACTCAACCACGCTCAGTGGCTTCACATCATCACTTTAAGACCAATCGACCTCCTTGAGACACAAGAGTGCTCCCATAGAACAACCACCAGTCCTTAAGAAAAAGAAAAGAGAAGGTAGAAGTGAGAGAGGGCCTTAGTTAGAGGGGACCTTTAGGCATGGGTAACATGTCTTTCTAGTCCCATAACTAGTGCTTGTAGCCTATTTATTTGTCTAAGGGGTGTGCTTTGAATTTCCATTGAGTTTTTTTTTTTTTTTGGATGGGAACCATAGCATGCAAAGACTTATTCAGCTTCTTGTTATTGGTCAACATGGAATGGTAAGAAGTCTATAAAAACACTCATGCACCCAAGTAAGTGGAAGAATACAAATGGTATTAAGTTCCCTTAATGTCACACCCTATGCAAACCTTTGAATCCTTTCCAATTCTGGAAACTACCAATGTCATAAATTGATTAAAAGTTTATTTAATGAAAAGGACCTCATACTTCCAAAATAAGGAAAACCATAGAGTTTGTGGATGGGTGGATGTCATGGACTCACTACCTGTTCCATGAAAAAGAAACCATGTTTAAGCCATGTATACAAAAATTCAAAAATAGAAATCAGACATTAGCAAATAAAACATTAAGCACAAACCACCATTAGCAACAGCTATAGCACCACTGTGTCATGTTGGCACAAAGCATGTTTATTAAAAAAAATCAGAAAATCACACTAAAATTAAGTAAAATATATAACAAAGTGCAAAATACTTAAGAAAAATTTAAATGTACTAATAATGATGTAAAACAAAAAAATGATGTAAAATAGAAAAAAAATTAAATGAAAAAGGTATAAAATAAATAATTTGCAAAAAAATAAAAAATGTGTAAAACAAAAAATAGAAAAGCTGAAGAGCCATGTATATGATTAGCATAGATGACCATCTCCCCCACAACTGAGTTGGAAGGAGGAGATTCGAAAAATGGAGCGTGGTTGCTCATTCGTTGAGGTGTTTGTTACACTGGCTTGCTTGGGCTCATGGAAAGGCTTTATCTATTGGATGTTGACCAACTACTTCTTATTTGGGCTTTTAGGTTTTTATATGATCATGGCCCTAGAAGGAAAGATTTTATCAATTATATAAGGCCCCTCCCACAATGTTTGGAATTTGGTTTATTGAGATACGTGTGTGGGATTCCAATAAAGGACCTTATCTCTAGGTTGAAATTTTACTTTCTATATTCTACGATGATGTCATTGTTTGTTGAATTCCTTGTGCACTGCATTCAAGGATAGGGATACCAATCAATTTTTTTCTAGCATATTTAGGTTGATTAGTCTTTCTTTTTGAGCCAAACCTAGGTTAAGATCCAGGTCATAGGCTGTTGAGAGTGTATGAAGCTCGGATTGAATTGGGAGCATTGGAAGTTTTTTGTATACCAACTTATAAGGAGAGTAGCCAATAGGGAGTTTACATGAAGAGCGGTAGGCTCAAAGGGCATTGTTGAGTTTTGTGCTCTAGTCTCTCCTATATTTGCTAATAGTTCTTGTTAGAATCTTTGTGATCTCCTTGCTAGTCATCTCTACTTAAGCATTGGTTTGGGGATGATAGGATGTTGTTAATTTATGTTCAACCCCCAAGCGTTGCATGAGTTTTTGAAAATTAGCACCTGTAAAATGGGTTCTGTTGTCAAAAATTAGTGCATGTGGTACCCCAAACCTATTCACAACATTTTGTTGTACAAATCTAATAGCATTGGATGATGTACAGTTGGTGACAGCTATTGCTTCTACCCATTTGGTACAATAGGCAACGACAATGATTATATATGCCTTTCCAACAAACATGGGTGTGATGGAACCCATGAAATCTATGCCCCATATGTCAAAGGGTTCTAGTGGTTGAATCCACTATTGAGGATCCTCCGGTCATGTGGTCATCCTACCATCTCATTGATAGTGTTCACAATAATGGATAAATTGGTGAACATTCCTAAAGATTGTGGGCCAATATTATCCTACCATTAGGATTTTTATGGCCATGCATCTCTTAGCATAGTGACCTTTGCAAGGGCCTTTGTGAGCATCCTAGAGAACATGTAATTGATCTGCATCAAGTACACACCAACGAACTAGGCCATTAGTGCACACCTTGTAAAGGTGTTCGTTGATTTCCATGAAGTGCTTAGCTTGATGAAGAAACTTTTGTTTCTTCCTATGGTCTAGATCTTATGGTATATCCTGAGCAAGAAGATAAGTGAGGATGTCATCATATCATTTTGGTTTTGTGGCCATTTGTTCATTTCTTACAGTAGTAAAGAGGAGTTCATCAAGATATTGATCAAAGAGTGATCTCTCCTCCTCTTTTTTATCCCATCGAAACCAAGATAAGTGATGAGCAACCACATTCTCAATCCCCTTTCAATCTACCACTGTAAGATCAAGTTTCTGCAAGATCACCAACCATTATATTACATGGGGGCTCACTGTTGGCTTGTTCATGAGGAAGCAGATGGCATTGTGATTAGTGTGCACAAACATTTTATATCCAGCATACATCACCACCATCAGTTCTTTTTTCATTGTGGTGTAATTCAATTGTGTATTCACAATGTTTCGACTTATGTAGTGGATGTAATATGGACGTTTCTTATCATCCAACTACATAAGCATGACTTCCAAGGCATACTTAGATGCATTTGTCATAATATGGAATGGTCTAGAACAATTAGGTGCTCATAGAATTAGAGTTTCTACAAGCTTCTACTTGAGGCTTTGGAATGCATTTTTGCATTCCTTGGTCTAGATGAAGGGAATATTTTTCTTTGTTAGCTTAACCAATGATTTCATGATCTTAGAAAAATTCTCTATATATCATTGGTAGTAGCTAGTGTGTCCAAGGAATGACCAAACATCTTTAACAGTTTATGGTTAATGAGTGATTCCTTGAATGACCCTTATCTTTTCAAGGTCTACCTTAATCCCTTCTTGCAAAATTTGGTGCCCGAATACAATGCCTTTTTGGACCACGAGATGGCTCTTTTGCTACTTGAGTTGTAGATTTGTTTCCACACATCTTTTGAGCACTTGCTCAAGGTGATCCAAGGCTTGCTTGAATGTAGTGCCATAAGTGGAGAAGTCATCCATAAAGACGTCCACTCCATTACCTATTTTCTACTGAAAGATGCTTAAGACCAGATGTTGGAAAGTGGTAAGCGCATTGTATAGACCAAAAGGCATCTTGCAATATGCAAAGGTTCCCTAGGAACTTGTGAATGTTGTTTTGACTTGGTCTTCTAGCATGCTCTAGATTTGGTTATAGCCACTATGACCATTTAGAAGACTATAATACTAATGCCCAAATATGGTGTCCAACACCTAATCAATGAATGGCAATGGAAATTATCTTTAAATGTTGCCATGTGATGAGTGGTGAGGTACCCCTACACTCAACGATACGAATACGAGCATTTCACGCACAATTTGGTCGAACTCCGCAGATGGACTAGTTGTGGTATCTAGACAGTTATTCTTAGATCGTAGTTCACTGTCTTCCCATCTGGACTAGTGTTAACTTTGTCACATATGATTTAGTCCAGAGTTAGGTGTATGATATGTTCCTATACTACTACTACTCCTAGAGATAATGGAAAATAATATTAACTAAGCTAAGAGAGAGAGAGAGGGTAAGAGTATCTAGGCTAGCCTAAGTGTGATGAGCATCTGTTCCTCAATCATCCATACACATCTTGGACCTCATGCACGACTACCACTGGGATTACCAAGCGTAGATCCTAGGTACGCTACTAGGTTACCAAGTAGTCACACTTAAATGCTCATGATTAAGTTGTACTCATTCTGCGTTTAACAGGAGTTTAGGGTGAAGAGATGTTAACTAAGAAAGCAGTAAATAACAATTAAATAAATAATTAAGCGAAATGGGTGCTGCAATGATGAGGTAATCTCAATCTTTATTGCCAGTCATGTATGTGTCCAAGTATGTCACACTTGAATAAGGATGCCATACAATTACAATCACCACACTGTAGGCATGCACTGGGAGCAAAAGGGTTAAGAGAAGAACTACTTAAAACTAACACTTTAATGAAATTCCAAAAAACTAAGAACTAATTCTATCTACCTCATGCAATATCATAGCCATGATATCACGGCCAACAAAATGATAACTCATCATACCCCCACGACTGAATGAAAACTCGTCCTTGAGTTACAGTGAGAACAAGCTTCATTGATTGGTCAATGTGTTGAGCACTGATAGTGTTGATGTGGGCCTTGGCCATACAGATCTCCTTCTTAATGATCTGCTTATACATCCCCACTTGGTCTTGGAAGTGCTCCTTTAGCTTTTCATGCCGTTTAGCCTCATTTTGCCATGCGCTTATTTCAATAGCTGTCTTTTGGCGGATGATGCATACCTCGTCCATTGAGAGGGTTCGATTTTTCCTGGCTAAACAGTTCATGTCTTGGTTGACCCAGATGAATTATTTTCACAACTGATGAAAATGTTCTTTGAGAACATTCTTTTGCTTTTCCACACAGGTCAACCGAAGGTTGTCGGCAACAAGCTAATTATTTTCCTCTTGTAAGGCCTTGAGTGCCTTGGTATGCACATAAGTTTGCGCTTATGCTACAGAGGCATCCCAAACAGCCTTCTCTTTTTCTTCTACCACCTTCTTATTTTCCACTAGTAGTTTGGTCAGTTGCTCAGTTTTGAAAGTGTTTAGCTGGTCTGCGGAAACAAATTGCAAAGGGTCCCGTTGTGCTGCTTGTAGGGCCACGGGCCTTTCTTGCAATTTTTGCACCTCTACTTCAGCATGCTCGGTCCTCATCTCTATCAAGACCAGCTTTCCTTTGGTGGAAATGAGGTCTGATTGAATTGCTGTAACATCTTGAGGGATGTCAAACAGGGACATCATTATCTATCCTGTTTGTAGCAATTGATCAAGTACATCCTCATGTTTCGTAGGATTCATTGAGATTCTGGCCAGAGTTTGAGCTTCCCATGCTCTTGTAAGATCTGCCGATGGCACAACAAGTACATTGAATGATTCTTTAATGTGGTCTGTGACCACTTCTGTGGCTCCTGTTGCATCCTGGTGCTGCATGACCATCATTGTGGCCCCTTCACCAGTTTCTAATTTCACTTGAAAAGATGCAGCGTTCCCTAAGATCTATTGTGACCAAGTACTCTCCTCTCCTCCTGTATGGATAAACACTTCTCCCCTTGCATGATCCAAAGAAACTGTGGGCTGTATGGCATCGTCAATGATGCGAAAGAGATTTGCATCATCATGACTTCCCCAACTGACCATCTCAGTGATGGCCTAGAAATGGCTCATTGACGGTCTGTAATCTTGCGATGGTGGCGGTGGTTGATCCTACTGGCCCATGCTAGGCCTTGCTTCATGTTGTGGGCTAGATCCCATGCTTGGAAGTTGGCTGGGCCCTGCAAGTTGAGTTGCAGTTGGCCCTGCCATTTTTTCCTTTTCTTGTTCTAGTCCTAGCGTCTCACTAGTGATTTTCCTTGCAACTGGTGGCTTCAGCAATTTAGCATATGAAGCATTTTGGGCTTTTTAGAGAACATCATTGGTGTATCCTCTGATACCAGCATGTCTGCACAGCTTCCTGATAAGACAAGGGAAGGGCAACGCAAGCTTCCCTATCTTCCGTTCTTCAAACCGCCTAAGGATCTTCGTAAAATATAAGTGAGGTAGGTTAGCATTAACCTTCCCCATCAACACTGCACATCCTCTTGCTACATATGTTGAAATTATTTTTAAGCCCTTTATGGGGAAGAGGTGATAAGTCCCTATTTTGAAGTAGATCCTCTCTTCTGTCGTCAACTCTCCAAACGTCTTCTCTTTCTCGCCATATGCCTTTTTCAACCAAACTCGTCGCACATCAGGGTTTGAATGGGTAGACAACTGAGCAACCTCTGGCCTTGTATTCAGAAGGTTTAATACTTCCAAAATGGCCTAAACAGAGAAATCGACTGTCACACCACAAATGTTAACCATGGTGTCTTGTTCCTTGTGCCAAAATTGGTACATTTCCCTTAAGTACCAGGCACCACTTTCAAAGAGGATAGGCCGTAATGGGGATCCTTTGAGGTGGTCCCTAATAGCCTCTAGAGCAAACTTTGTGAAAGATTCAAAATTTAATTCCATAATCACTACAGTGAATGTGGACCGTTCATGGATAGCCTGAACACAATCTTGGGGCAACATGAGATGTTGTCCCTGTTTAGGCGCTGCAGCAGCTCCTCCTTCTGCTTGCCTTGATTGTACAAGAATGCTAAATGATTGTTCCTCCTACTCTACATGCTATCTGGTAGGAACTTGTTCTTCACCTCTCCTAGGTCATTTGCTCCCACCTTAAGCAGGACCGTCCTGTTGTCTGTGTTTCGAGGCCATCTACAATCACATGGGGCTAATTGTTAGTAAGGTTGTTTCCAAAGTTAGGTTATACCTTACTGCTTGCCTTAATTAATTTATTTTATCTCCATGTGATGTTTCTTAAAAAATTATAATAGTAAGTCCTTTTTACTTAGGTGGTTTCCAAATTTAGTTTCCCGGTATACCTAAGGGGATGAAATTATTTTTGGCACAATTATCCTTAATGTTATAACTAATTACCCTTGATAAAGTCCTTTGGGTGATGAGAAATTCCAAAAAAGTTATTCACTATTTGGCATGTGCCCCTCCCCCACAACTAAGCTGAACACTCCGGGTTCAAGTGGGTTCAGACGGAATGAAAATCAAAGGACTAGCATGCAAGATATAGGTATGAAAGCAAGGGACGTGCAATAGCAAGTCATAGAGAGAATATTGGAAAACCTCCCTCACATGAATAGTGGAAAATTATGGTAAGTAGTGTGAGGGAAGTCATGTATATATAGGTATATGTGACATGATATCGTGTACATGATATCGCATCGGACACGATATTGCTTACGTGATATCGCAGCCTATCGATACTTAAGGCACAACACAATATACCGAATTTTGAAGATTTTTCTGAAGTGAATGATGGAAATGAAGGACATGTGGACAAGTGTTAAAGGGTTCTAGGGTAATTTAACTAGTTCTTGAAGGCACGAATAATTATGTGTGGGTGGAATTGATCGCTAAAGACTTCAGGTGGTCAGGGAGAGAAAAAGGCCATGTGATGGTTCATAGGAACGTTGGAATTCGGAGGGATAGTAAGAAGGGAAAGAACATTGTTGACAATATGTTAAGGGTAATAAATGGTATGTGGAAGGTGGGTTATGAGTGAAAATTACAAAAATTACGCAAGTGGGTCCTCCCCAAAGTAGGTTCCAACCTATAATGCCCTTGTGTAACCACACTTAAAAGTGTCCATGGGCACTCGAAGGATTAAATGTAATCCACACTGATTTCACAAAATACACATATGTAAGTATCATCAAAATGAGGTAAAAATTCTACATTATATGAGACATGAGCTATAATTACATGGACAGTGAGGTGAGATGGACTACAGAAGGAATCGTAGAGATTAGGACATGAGATAACTGACCTAGGGCACAGTGAATCCTACGTGTAAAGCATGATTAATGTGTCACTAACCTATCATTCCAAGATCAGGACCAAGTCCATTCCTCTGGTCAGTGACATCGCATTGTTTTATCCCATGATGAGCAACCATGAGAGTACCAGAACAACAAGGTGTACGATCACTTGGCATTTTGTTCAAGGGAGGAGTGATGTTTGCTTTGTGGTACTTCCTTTGTGTTTTTTTTTTTGATTGCTGAATCCAAAGAAGCCACCAACCTTCAGGCATGGGTGCATGTCTTTCCAGTGGGACCCCCTAGAACAGCATTGGATTTTTGAGTGCCTTTTGATTCCTCTTACTCCCATTTTGCATTAGATCTATAAGGATCTTAGTACAACCATGTTGCGTAATAACTCCCATAGACATCACCAAAGAGAATCCACAAGTCCCCTTGATGTCACACCCTAATCATTCCCTCTTAGTCCATCCTTCTTCAATCTGGGTACAATGAGCACAAAATTAATTTTAAGTTTTAAGAATGTCAAGAATATCACTGTACCCTCAAATAGAACCTCTTATTTGTAGAATGGATGAGTGGGTGTAATGGGCTTACTGTCCAAATAATTGATTGTTCGAGACTCGATAACATAGAACACACCTCAACCAATGAGCCACATGAATTTTTTATTCATAGATGAGATTACTTATAAAAAGATAAAAAGACAAAAAGATAAGACAAGAAATTGAAAAATGAAAAACTGAAAAAAAATTGTAAAATTAAAGAAAATGAAAAATATTTATTAATCCTTCTTGTTATTAAAATGGGGGATATCCCTCATAATTAAATGGTTGAACATGGCAAGGATTAACAAATGAAAGATGAGGATCCTTGCATGTTGGAAATATTGAAACTTGGTCATACCTACCCCATTGGGGTTCACACACTTGATTGTAGTAAGCGTAGTGGGGCAATTTGTAAGATGTGGTTCCTGGATAAAGAGTTGACCCACTATGATACTTGGGACCGTAAGATGGTATGCAAGGATCAGGATGTCTCTCTCCATGACTGTATTCATTGGGCCATATGGTTATTGGAGTGTTAATTGGTGGCCCTAATGAAGTGACATAAGGCGTTGGGTTTGAAGAGAAGGATGCACCAAAGTGTTGGACTTGTGTTGAGTTGGAGAATGTAGTGGCCTCGGAATTGTGTTATCCATTCCTATGGTCATGTCTAAAGAAGGGATGCCTTTAATGTTGAGGATGTCTCTCACTACTGTTGGCAATAGTAGCACAAGTAACGTTCGTAGGTTGTTGCTATGGTGTAGACACTTCAGGAACAATTGGTGGCGATGTAGAAGGAGGGAAAGGATGAGAATGTTGAAATTTAGGAGAAGTGTAAAGTATACAAGGTAGTGGTTGTGTTGAAGACATGGGATGATAGTATTGAGGAGAAT
>MNCI01007075.1:20975-53876 GCA_015680685.1 Gnetum montanum | reverse complement strand
GAAGCCCATCAATGATATGGTACATTAGCCTTTCCTCGGAAAACTCATGGCCTAGAAAATTGTTTAACAGTGCATAATATCTTTCTAAGGCCATAGCCAAGGGTTCATGTTGTGCTTGTTTCCACTCTTGGATTTATTTTTTCAAGGCTAACACTCTTGCATAGGTTTGATATCTTTCGTCAAGAGTTCTACCATTGTTGGCCAACATCGTATTGAATTTGGTTTTAATGATCTATACCATACTTTTGCTTGGCCAACGAGTGTCATAGGAAAGAGATTGAGCTTTTGCCATCCATTATCAATGTTGTTCCATGCACAGGCATCGTAGAAGGCTTGTAAATGTTGTTGCAGATCTAAGTCATAGGCTCCTGAGAAATTGGAAAAGTTGTTTAAATCGAGCCTGGGTAGACGACTCTTTTTCTGTTACCTACGGAAAATTCAAACAGCCTCTTGTATTTGCGTTAGGCTTGTAGTGGCCAGTAGGGGTTCATCGTCATCGAGTAAGTTATGCTTTAGTGCGTTGGGACGATGTTGCCTTCGTTTATGTTTATAAGAAACCCCCACCTAGGGTTGCGTACTCCAATCTTCATTGTCATATAATTCGTTGGTTCTCCAATGAATTTCCTCACTAGGTATGACATTATCATAGTCTTGTAGGAGAGGCATGGTTGTGCAATTGTATGTGAATTTATATGTTACTTTTTATAATTATTTCTTCCTAAAAGATATATCGTTAATTCCTGTACAATGACCTTGTATGATATAACTAATCTAGATAACTAGCACCATCCCCAGCAACGACGCCAATGATGAGTGGCGAGGTACCCCTACACTCAACCATACGGATATGACCGTTTCATGCACGATCCAGTCGAACTCCGTAGATGGACTAGTTGTGGTATCTAGACAGTTATTCTTAGATCGTAGTTCGTTGTCTTCCCATCTAAACTAGTGTTAACTTTGTCACGTATGGTTTAGTCCAGAGTGAGGTGTATGATATGTTCCTATACTACTGCTACTCCTGGAGATAATGGAAAATAATATTAACCAAGCTAAGAGAGAGAGAGAGGGTGAGAGAATCTAAGCTAGCCTAAGTGCGGTGAGCATCCATTCCTCAATCATCCATACACATCTTGGACCTGATGCATGACTATCACTAGGAGTACCAAGCGTAGATCCGAGGTACGCTACTAGGTTACCAAGTAGTCACACTTAAATGCTTGTGATTAAGTTGTACTCATTCCACATTTAACAGGAGTTTAGGGTGAAGAGATGTTAACTAAGAAAGTAGTAAATAACAATTAAATAAATAATTAAGCTAAGTGGATGCTGCAATGATGAAGTAATCTTGATCTTTATTGCTGGTCATGTGTGTGTCCAAGTACGTCACACTCAAATAAGGATGTCGTACAATTACAATCACCACATTGTGGGCATGCACTAGGAGGAAAAGGGTTAAGAGAAAAACTACTTAAAACTAACACTTAAATGAAATTCCAAAAAACTAAAAACTAATTCTGTCTACCTCTTATTTATAGATGAGAAGACAGGCTACGATATTGCTTATGCGATATCGTGGCAAACAAAATGATAACTCATCACCATGTTTAACAGCCTGAAGTCAATACAAACCCATCATTTGCCACCTCCCTTTTGCATCATCATAAGTGGGCTGACCTACTCACTATCCACAATGGGATAAATGAACCCTACCTTAAAGATTTACTCAATCTTCTCTTTGACGATTTGTTTAAATTTTGGGTTCAACAAACATTGTGGTTGCCTCCTTGGCTTCATGGACAAATCAAAGTAAATGTAGTGCTAGCATATCCATGAATCAATTCAAGTGAGCTTAGAATATGACCAAGCAAAGGCTAGTGACCATCTGTTGACCACCTTTAACAATTTTGCATTTTGCTTCAGAGCAAGTTTGGCATTAAGTATGATCAGCTTGCAATTTTTTAAGAATGCATAATCCTAGCCAGTAGGTAGAGTTTTTAACTTTAGGGACTCTTGTTTAAAATTCTTAGCAATCTCCAACTTTTCCCAATTAATATCAGCATTTTCATCATTAGAGAGTTGGTGATGAACTTGCTCTAGTTCATCCATGCCTATGACATAAGCACATGTTTGGCTCTCAGTAGGTTCCATGCACATTGTGCTACTTTTAGAATCAACGGTTAGCCATTGGGTTCCCTCTTGTTTTAAGGTTGTTGCATATAGACACCTTTGAATATCTACCTCATGTGCACACTACTTACATGCAAAAATAAATTCTTGGTTCATTGACCAAAGTTTCTACACGTAATTGCACCCTGTATCGCTGTATGTGATGCATGGAACTTATCTCTTTTTGATCTTTCCAAATGCATTTTCCTTTGATATCTCTAAGAAAAGATCTCTAATGTCCATTCTTGCATCAACAGTGCTTAGCCATGCCTTTCCCATAATAATTGGGAAGTACCATTTATAGTTCTTAACCTTGATTACTAGGAAATTGGCAAGATAAGACCATCCACAAATAGTAGTCACAATGTCTTTGACTAGTCCCAATAGAATAGTGATAGATTAGTCTATTAATTCCAATTTGATATTGCTCTTCTTGAGAGGTGGTAGGTTCCAAGCAATATACGTCTCATTAAAAATCAAGTTCACAATGGAGCCTGAATTAATAAGAGCCTTACATGGTTCATTCCTAGCAATCTGTAAATAGATAAAGGGACTCCTAGGATCAGCTAATTTCTTGGAAAGGTTGCTAGCTTGGATCCAATCAAATATGACATGGGTAAGCATAACAATATGGATTTTGGATGGCATTTGGTTTAAGGGGACCTAATGGAATGGTTTGCAAAGGATAAAGTAGGAGCAAGGTGACCAGCCACCTAAGTCTGTGAGGGCTTAGTAGGGCTAGTGGTTTGAAAGAATGATGTTTTACAAGCATGAGGTTTTGAACCCCTTAGTTGATGAACTAGTTATAGATTGATAGCCCTACTAGTGTTAGGTTGCTATGGTTGGGTTGAAAGTTCACTCTGCATGGATGGAGCATGTGGTAGCTACGTTGAGGATGGAGGAATAGGTGCAGGAATAAGAGGAGGATAAAGATAGAATGTGGCATCTCTCCTAGAATATGGAGAATGAGCTTTGTAGTATTTGGAAGGGTAGTAGTGATGTTGGAAAGGAGAAACATGACTGGAAGAGTCATGTGGGGATAAGGGTTGCTAAATGTAATACCCATATGGATTTGGTTTCTTGTAAGGATACTATTGCCTTAGTGGTCGCATCCCCCATGATTGTGGTTGATGCCATTGTTGATATTACTCATACATTTGCGGTGGAGTTCCACTTGGATAATATTGGTGTTACTGATAGAACTATTTGGGAATACCTTGAGGATAAGGCAATCTTTTGAGTGTTCACCTTTTTGCTAGTCATGGATTCAGAGCATACACCCCAAACTTCTGTAAGTATGACATGATGAAGCAACATCTCTTAGGATGTTCATATTGCTAGATGTCACACCCACCATCATCATCTGATTTAGTTTCTACAGCTTCAATTATTGTAGAAATCTTGCCCTTACTCCTTTGGTAGGCACGTTCAACTTCTTTTTATCACTAGTGGTTATGATCAGTACTCTACTTTTTTGATTCTTTGGTAATTTTTAGAGTAGTTAAAAATTTTTCATCCAAAGAATCCCACATTTTATCTAACTTATTGGAAATTTCAGACATAGATTTTTGAATCAACAAGGTCTTTCTGTTCACCACCTTATCAAGTGGTGACTTTTTCTCACTGTCATAAAATTAGACTTCCCTCTTTCTAATGGAAGGATCCCTATTGTATTTTTTAGCACTTTTATATTTTATTAACTCCCCTTCTTCTTTTGCTACCTACTTAATTAGCCTTTGGATCTAATGGGCTCTAAGTTTTGATAGTCTCCCTTGGGCTTAGATCCCAAGAGTTCTTCTTATTTCTGATCTAAGTCCATCTATGATATGGCGAAGTTGTTCCCATTGAGAATAACCATGGCCAAGGCATCAGTGTATGAATGAATAGGATCTATCCATGGTGGCATCCAAGGATTTATGGTTTTTTTGCTTTCATCCTTGGATCTACCTTCTTAGATTAGATAGTCTAGAGTATGTCTGATACTTATCATTAAATAACTCTAGCATTATACTCCACCTACGAATGGATTCCAGCTCCAAGGACTAGTACCAGCTTTTTGCTTCCTTGATGAGTGTATTGCAAAATAGATTTAATTTTTGCCAATCATTTTCAATAGTTTGTAAGGCACAACCATTGTGAAAAGCTTGAAGATGTGTCTATGGATTAGAGTTATATCCCCATTAAATCTAGGAATATTGTTCATATCAAGTCATCTGATTTGACTATCTTTCACATGCTTGGTTGGAATTTTTATGACCTTTGCAATATTTAACATGCTTCAAGTTGCTAGAAAAGGCTCATCATCATCATTATTTCAATGATGCTGATGATGTCCTCTGCTACCCTTCATTCATGGTGGATCCAATGATCATCATTGTTGTCCCACTGTTCCCCTTCATCACGATTGTTATTTCTACAGTGTTTGTTAGAACCAAAAGAGGAAGAATAAGATGCAAATGAAGAGGGTGAAGAGGGAGGAGGACTGTCACCACCATGGTGTCTACCAACTCCTTTACAGTTTTCACAACCATGTTCATCAGTTTTCTTATCATCTTGACACTGGTTTGAGCCCTATCTTAACTTTCATTTTTATCTGAACCTTAATTGTTGATAGTGGACTATAGATTCAAGGTCACATCCCCATCACCAATAAAAATGGGTGGAGAATCTTCATGTTGAGAACCCCTAGAGGGAGGATCCTCATTATTATTTTGGTTAAGTAAGAATAAGGGATTGGTGAATTGTTTCCCCTTCATAATTTCATGATGCTTCTCTTGGTGTAGATCTCTCTTATATTGTGTTTTAGTGGAATGGTAGTCCTAGTAGTCATAATCTTGCACAACATACTCTACTTGAAGATCTTAAATGCCTAGCTTTCTAAGAGTTTGAAGCAGCATCCTAGGCATAGATTGATTGGGAGGCATTACAATGTTGCCTTCTATATCTTTCCATTGCAGTTGTTCATTCTGATGCAGGATGAAGGTGAAATTAGGCACATACTCATCTAGATGAGTATACACCACCTTGGAATCTTGAGGGATTGGTGGTTTAGTATCATTACACATGTGAGAAGAAGACATTTTGTAATACAAATAAGATACCAATGTGCTTATGTGATTATATTTATTATGAGAATGATTTTAACTTTAGGGTTCATCCAATGATGTTAATGATGTTCACTAAACCTAGATAGTGCACATTTCAAACAAAAAGAGTCCTNAGGGTTCATCCAATGATGTTAATGATGTTCACTAAACCTAGATAGTTCACATTTCAAACAAAAAGAGTCCCTGATAATGGCACCAATGATGAGTGGTCAAGTACCCCTACACTTAACCATATGAATTACAAAGCGTTCACATGCAGTTTGGTCAAATTTTCTGGACTCTATGTCTTTTGGTACACTAGTCTCTAGGAAGTAAACTTTACCCTAATAGTCATTCATTATCTTCACAATTACACTTGTGATATATAAAGGTATGATTAAGTGTAATTAAGGCATATGATTTTTATTATTTTATGTTTTATGCTCCTAGTACTTTAAAATAGAGAAATTGAATAATTTAATAGCTAATTTAATTTAACTAATTAATTAATCTCTAACTAGTCCTAACATAAGTATCTGGTCCCACTTTCTGTACACATCTTGAACAAATACAACACTACTAGGTTACTAAGTGTTAAGTGCTATTGGGATTACCAAGTGTTGTATGTTATGCTTGAAGTGGACATACTTATGTGTTTAATCTATTCAGCTTAATTAATTAATCAAATGAAGTCTAATTTAACTTAATTAATTACAGAATTAAAAAAATAGCAAATGCAAAAATAAATCATTAATCTATTCCAAGTGCTACAAGGTTTGATAAAAAGGCTCTTCTTTATTGCTAATGAGTCATGTTTAGTTGGCTAAGTCAACAATCCCTCGTTGATGTGGCCTCGTTGACTAGGCCTCGTCGACGAGGTCTAGTTGATGCATCTTACCATGAGTTGACAAGGCCCCATTGACGCAATGTTATTTTTTGGCTATGAATATGTGCATACAGTTGCATTTATGGCAAATAGAAATTATAGTTGTAGCAAAGCTCTTACAGTTTTTCCATTCAAAAGTTAGAATTTTTCCTAGAGTGCCCGTAGCCAGAGTCATTGAGTGTACGGATCTTCATTCAAGCATTGTTGTACCTAAGCACAACAATGTGTGCAGTAATAAAGATGAGCTTTTTGATAAACCTTGTAGCACTTTGGATAGATTAACTATTTTAATTATGCATTCAATGTTTTAAATTATTTATTAAATGTTTTTCATTAGTTATTAAATATTTTCCAATTATTACATCAATCAAGCAATGAAGTCAGATAGATTACACACATAAGTATGATCGCTTCAAGCATCCCACATATTCGCTTCGTAATCGTAGTAGCATTATTGCTTGGTACGCCTAGTAGTGTAGCACTTAGTCACCTAGCAGTGGATACATGGATTTAGGACGTGTACGAAAAGTGGAATTGGATGCTTATGTTAGGATTAGTTAAATGCTAGTTAATTAGTTAATTTAGACTAGTTGATCAAATTCCTTTTATCCACATTTTGAGCATCAAACTATAAAACACAAAGTGATAAAAATTGGATGCCTCAATTACACTAAACCATACTAATGAACATCAAAAATGTAATTGGGAAGACAATAATTGACCTTAAGGCAAGATTCACTTCTTAAAGGACTAGTGCACTAGAAACAATAAAATCCACGAAATTTAACTAAATCACACGTGAACGCTTTGTGATTTGTATGGTTGGGTGTAGGGGGTACCTCGCTACTTATCATTGGCACCATTGCTAGGGACTTTATTTTTGGAATGTGTGCTATTTAGGTTTAATTGAATACCATTAATATCATTGTAAAAACCTCCATGTCAATATCATTCCCACTATGCATAGAATTATAAAAGCATATTGATAATTTTATTTTATTTTGTAAAATGTCTTCTTCTTCTCATAAGCACGAAGATACCAAACCACCGATCCCAGAAGAGTGCAAAGTGGTATACACTCATCTAGATGAGTTTGTATAAACTTCATCTTCATCCTACATCAGGATGAACAACTATGATGGCATGATATGAAGGGCAACATTGTCTTTCCCATAATAGATTTGTGCTCAGGATGCTATTTAAGATCCTTAAGAAGTTGGACATAGGCAATCTTCATGAGGAATACATCATGGATGGTTATGACACTTAAAACTACTATCCCACTAAAACACAACGCACACAAGATAGACGTCAGAAGAAACTCCATGAGGCTACAAAGGGGAAACATTACAATAATCCCTTGTTCCTACAAAATCAAGATGACAAAGAGGATCCTCCTATTGAGGATTCTCAACATGAAGATTCTCTACCCCTGATACTAGTGATGAGGGTGTGAACCTAAATCTATGATCAACTATTCATAAACTAGGTTTAGGAAAAAGTGATAGCCAAGGTAGGGACTTAGGCAAGCACCATAATAGCAAGGGATCTAAGGATGATGATCATAAAGAGTGTAAGAGTGGTGGTGGACACCGTGGTGGTGGTGGCAGTCCACCTTCCTATTTATCCTCTTCATCCAATTCTAAACATTCATCTTCATTTGATGGTTCTCATGGAAGCCGTCATCAAAATAATTGTGATGAAGGTGATCAGTGAGATAACAATAACTATGAAGACCACCAAAATTGAAGGGATGGCCAAAACCATCATCAACGTAGTGATGATGATGAAACTTTATTAGTGACTTAAAGTATGCTCAACATTGTAGAGGTAGTAAAAATTCCAACCAGACATATGAAAGATAGTTGGATCAAGCACTTAGACATGAACAATATTCCAAGATTTGAGGGGGAATACAATTTTGATCTGTAGACACATATACAAGCTTTTCATTATGCCTAAGCCTTATAGAACATAGAAAATGAGTGGTAGAAACTGAAACTTTTCCTAAGGATACTCATCAAGGAAGCTAAAAGTTGATATCGGTCTTTGGATCCGAAATCCATTTGTTGATGAAGTACCATGTTAGAGCTATTTAATGGCAAATATTAGACATACTCTAGAGTGTCTAATCTGAGAAGGCAAATTCAAGGCTAGAAATAGAGAGCACATGAACCCTTGGATGCTACCATGAGCTAATATTATTCACTTTTACACTGATACCCTGGCCATGGTTATTCTCAGAGGGAATAGTTTCGGCACATCTTAAATGGACTTAGAGTAGAAACAAGAAGAACCTTGGGGTGTATGCCCAAGGAAGATTGTTTGAAGTAAGAGCTCATTAGATCCAAAGGCTAATCAAGCAAGTAGCAAAAAAAGAAGGTGAGCTACAAAAAAGGCAAAGTGCTAAAGAGTATAACAAGGATCCTTCCATTAAAAAAATAAGAAGTCTAATTTTGTGATGAGGAGGAATTACCACTTGATGAAGTCGTGAATAGAAAGACCTTGCCCATCCAAAAATACATTTACGATATTTCAACCAACATTGACAAATTATGGAACTCTTTGAACTAAAAATTTCAAATCACTTTCAAGATTACTGAAGAATCCAAAGAGCAAAAATAGTGATCATAATCACAGTAGGTGAAAAGAAGCTGAATGTGCCTACCAAAGAGATAAGGGCAAAGCTGCTGTAGTAGAGGAAGTCATGGAATCAGACTCTGATGATGAAAATGAACATGACATCTATTAATACGAACATCCAAAGGGAAGTTGCCCTATGGTGTCACACTTACAAGAGTCATATTGAATCCTCACCTAGAATGTAAGTAAGCTCCAAGATGATTACCTTATCCTCAAGGTAATTCATGGCAGTTCCACCAACAACAACAAGCTTACTACCCAAGTGGAACTCCTCCACAACCTTATGAATAATATCAACAATGGTATCAACCACAATAGTGGGGAATGCCACCACCAAGGTAGCAATACCCTTATAGGAAACCATATCCATATGGGTACTATGTTTAGCAACCCATCTCCCTTAGAAGTTCTGCAAGTCATACATCATTTTAGCATCATTATTATCCTCCAAAGTACCACCAAACACATTCACCATCTACTTGAAGGGGAAACACATATCCATATCCATATCATCCTCCACATCCCTTTACACATACACCTCCACCTTCAACCCAGTTACCTCCTGCTCCATCCATGCAAGGTGAGATTTCTCCATAGCTGCAACAATAAAATGCTACGAGGACTATACACTCACAACTAGTTTTTCAGCCAAGTGGCCTAGATAATCGATCAAGGAAAAGATCCTTCATCCAACCCAATAGTCCTCTTCAACCCTTACAATTTGGTTTGGCTAATCGTCTTGCATCTCCAGCACCCTCATCCTCTACTGAAAATACATTCAAGTGCCCTTCAAACCAAGCGTCACCTAGGATTCATGCTATGATGCTAACTCATGCTATTTCTGACTGGATCAAGATTGGCAATCTTCCTATGAAAAGATTTGACCTAGGGAGTTCACTCATTTATCTATATATTGCTGGACATGAGCCATGCAAGGCTCTTATTGACTCTAGTTTCGAAGTTAATCTCAGCTCCCATGACATGTATAAGGCTTGTAACCTACCACCTCTTAAGAAGAGCAACATTCATCTAGAATTAGCAGATCGATTAATTATTGTCCCTTTGGGATTAGTAGAGGACATTATGACCATAGTTTGTGGGTGCTCCTATCTTGCTAATTTTCTGGTGATCAAAGTAGACAACTATAAAAATGACTTTTCCATCATTATGGAAAGGGCTTGGTTAAGCACGATTGACACACGAATGGGCATAAGGAACCTATCTTTAGAAATATCCGAGGAAAATGAATTAGGTAAGATTGAGAAGAAGAGTATTCCATGCATTACATATAGCAATAATGGGTGTAATTGCATGCAAAAGATTTGGTCCATTAAGAGCACATACATTAAGGCATGCAATTAGTGTGCACAAGCAATTAACATTCAAAGGTGTCTATATGTAGTAGCCACAAAATAAGAGGGCACCCAATGGTTGATAGTTAACTCAAATAGTAGCACGTTATGCATGGAACCAACTGAGAGCCTAACATGTGCTTATGTTAAAGGCATGGATAAAATTGAACAACTTCATTTCCAACTCTCTAATGAAGATGAGGAGACCTATTGGGGAGAGTTGGAAATCCCTAATCACTTTAAGCAAGAGCCCTTAGAGTTGAAAATTTTACCGGCCAAAATGGAGTATGCATTTTTAAAGAATGGTAAATTGGTCATAATTAATGTCAAACTTGCTCCTAAATAAAAAGAAAAGTTTTTGGAGATGGTGAAAAAATGGTCAACTACCTTTGCTTGGTCATATCTAGAGCTAACATGAATCGATCCAAGGATATGCTAGCATCACATCTACACCAGCATGGCCATGAAGCCTAGAAGGTAGCTACAGAGGTGGCTGAATCCCAAATTGAAGCAAATTGTCAAAGAAAAAATTGAGCAACTCCTCAAGGCAGGGTTCATCTATCCCATCGTAGATAGTGAGTGGATTAGCCCACTCATAATTGTACTGAAGGAAGATGGCAAATGATGGGTTTGCATCAACTTTAGGTTGTTGAATTTGGCAACGTTTAAAGATCATTTTCCTTTGTCATTTGTGGATCAAGTGTTAGACACCATATATAGGCATTGTTATTATAGCTTCTTGGATGATTATAGTGTGTATAACCAAATCCAAATTGCACCTGCAGATTAGGCCAAGACAACATTCATGAGTCCTTGGGGAACTTTTACATATTGTAAGATGCCATTCGGTTTGTGCAATGCCCTTACAACATTTCAACGCTTGGTCCTTAGTATCTTTCAATAGTAGATTGGTAGTGTTGAAGTCTTCATAGATGACTTATCCACCTATGGAGCTACATTTGAGCAAGCCTTAGACCACCTTGAATAAGTATTGAAGAGATGTGTTGAGACAAACTTGTGATTCAACTAGCAAAAGAGCCATCTCATGGTCCAAGAAGGTATTGTGCTTGGGCACTAAATTTTGCAGAAAGGGATTGAGGTAGACCCAAAAAAGATAAGGGTCATCCAAGAAATAACATGCCAACTAGAGATTGTTAAAGATGCTTGATCATTCCTTGGAGACATTGGCTACTACCAACGATTCATAGAGAATTTCTCTAAGATCGCAAAGCCATTGGTAGAACTTACAAAGAAAGATGTACCTTTCATATGGACCAAGGAATGTGAACATGCATTATAATAATTAAAGAAGAAACTCATAGAAACACTAATCCTACAAGCACTAGACTAGTCCAGACCTTTCCATATCAGGATGGATGCATCTAACTATGCCTTGGGAGCAATGCTCATTCAAATGGATAATAAGAAACATCCATACTATCTTCACTACGTGAGTCAAAGCATTGTGGGAGCAAATTTAAGTTACACCAACAGAGAGAAAGAACTAATGGCAGTTGTGTATGTGATAAAAAAGTTCAGGCACTATGTGGTTGGTTACAAAGTATTTGTGTATATGGATCATAGTGCAATCCACTTTCTCATGAACAAGCCGACAGTGAGTCCTCATGTCATACAATGGCTCATGATCTTACAGGAATATGATCTCATGATGGTAGATTGACAAGGGACTAAGAATGTGATCACTAACCACCTTTCTCACTTAAGATGGGATAATAAAGAGGAGAAGAGCCTACTCACTAATTCGTTTATAGATGAACTTTTCTTTATAGGAGCAATAAGTGAACAAACACCTGGAAAAGCAATATGGTATAATGGCATCCTCACCTATCTTCTCACTCAGGAGATGCCACAAGACTTCAATTTTAGGAAAAAGTAATAATTTCTTCATCAGGCCAAATACTTCATGGAAATCAACAAACTCCTTTACTAGGTGTGTGCCGATGACTTGATTTGTTAGTGTGTCCCTAACAGAGATCAACTGTGCATTCCCTAGGATGCTCATGAAGTGCCTTGCAGAGGCCATTATGTAGGGAGATGCACAGTGATAAAAATCCTAATGGCAAGATACTATTGGCCTACAATCTTTAGGGATGCTCACCAATTCATCAAGTCTTGTGAATGTTGTCAACGAGATGGGGGGATGACCGCTTACATGGAAGGTCCTCAATAGTGGATTCAACCATTGGAACCTTTCGACATATGGGGCATTAACTTCATGGGTCCCATCACACCCATGTCCAATGGAAAGGCATATATTATAGTAGCAGTTGACTACTGCACAAAATGGGTAGAAGCAATAGCTGTTACTGGTTGTACATCATCCACTACTACTAAATTTATAGAACAAGATATCATGAATAGGTTTGGGATGCCACGTTCACTAATTTTTGATAATGGAACTCACTTCATAGGTACCACTTTTAGAAAGTTAATGCAATGCTTGAGGGTAAAACATAAATTAACAACACGTTACCACCCCAAGCCAATGGTTAAGTAGAGGTAAGAAATTGAGAGATCACAAAAATACTAATGTGGACCATTAACAAATATAGGAAGGATTGGAGTACAAAGCTTAACGATGCTCTTTGGGCTTATCGTTCAATATGGAAACTTCCTATTGGCTATTCTTCCTATGAGTTAGTGTATGGGAAACTTCCAATGCTTCCGATTCAATTCAAGCTTTGTACACTCTCAATAGCTTGTGATTTAAATCTTAACCTAAGTATAGCACAAAAAGAAAGACTAATCAACCTAAACGTGCTAGATGAAAACCGATAAGTGGTCCTATCCTTGAATGAGGTGAACAAAGCATTCAGCAAGCAATGTCATGATCTTAGAATTAGGAAAGTAAAACTTCAACCAAGAGATAAGGTCCTCTACTGGAATCCCACACATGTGCCTCAAAAGTCAAAACTTCAAACATTGTGGGAGGGGCCTTATATAATTGATCAAACCTTTCCCTTTAGGGCCATTTTGATCTACAAGCCTAAATGCCCAAACAAAAAGTAGTTGGTCAACATCCAATAAGTAAAGCCTTTCCTAGAACCAAGATAGGCCAGTGCAACTACCGCCTCAACGGATGGACAACCACATTCTATTTTTTGGATCTCCTCCTTCCAACTTAGTTTTTGGGGAGATGGCCATCCATGCTTATAATCCATTTGGCTTATCAGTTTTTCTACTTTTTATTTTTTATGTTTTTTATTTTTACAAATTTTTTATTTTATTTTACAAATTCTTGATTTCTGAAATTTTTCTAATTTTACACCATCTTTAGTACCTTTGAACCTTATTGACTATTTTACATTTTCTTATATATTTTACTTTATTTGGTTTGATTTAAGTGTGATATTTCCTCATTTTTGCTAATAAAAAGTGCTTTATTGTCACAAGACATAGTGCCACTGTTGCTGTTTACTAATGATGATTTGTGCTTAATGTGTAATTGTCGATGTCTAGTTTTTATTTTTGAATTCTAATGTCTAATGACTTTGACATGGTTTATTTTCTTTATGGAACCAACAGTGAGTCCATGTCATCCACCCATCCAATGAACTCTATGGTTTTCCTTGTTTTGGGAATTTGAGGTTCCTTCCATTAAAGAAACTTTTAATCAATCAGTGACCTTGGTAGTTCCTGAATTAGGAAGGATTCAAAGGTTTGTAAAGGATGTGACATGAAGGGGACTCAATACTCTTTGTACTCTTCTACTTGCTTGAGTGCTTAAGTGTGTTTCATAGACTTCTTACCATTCCATACCACCCATTGATAGGAAGTCAAATAACGTCGTTGCATGGTGTGGTTTCCATTTAAAAAAATGATAGAAATTCAAAGCACACTTCTTTGAAACAAATAAGTCCTTGCATGGCATGGTTCCCATTTCAAAAAAAAAATGCACAATGGGAATTCAAAGCAAACCCCTTGGACAAATAAATGGGCTACAAGCACTGGTTATGGGACTTGAATAGCCTGAAGGTTCTCTCTAACTAAGGCCCTCTCTTTGACTTCCTACTTCTCTTTGTGGAACGGTGGTTGTTTTGTGGAAGCACTCTGGTGTCTCGAGTGTGTGGATTGGTCTTAGGGTGGTGATGCAAAGTCACTGAAAGCATATGGTTTTGGTCTAGACTAAGGATGGATCTTCTTAAGTCATTTTAAATGCAAATTCCACAAGGGACTTCTTATGACCTCAATTTGGAACTCCATTCCACCTTCTTTATCATTTATCCATGCTACCATCACTGCTAGGTTCTATGTTATGCTCTATGTCTTAGTCTGATGTGTTGGGATTCTTAAGTAGATTCTTTCTGGTTGGTCCTTAACTTTTCATGAACATTAATTGATTGTGGAGCCCACAGACTCTTTTGTTGAGGTTATGCAAGGGTAAAAAGGGCATGACCCTACTATGGGATGGACCCACTTGTGTAGCTCTTGGTTTGGTTAGTTAAGGTTCCTTACCTTTGACATTGCCATAATCCTATCTTTCGCATATTCCATTGAGTATTTTGCTTAGTGCTCCTTAATTTTTCATTTCATTTATCCACTAAATTAATTTTTCTCCATTTTTACAAATTTATGAGCTTCAATACCCTCTTCTCATGTTTTCATATTTTTTTTGGTTCTTTAAGCTTTCATTTGATCCCAATTCAATCCAAAAATTCCTTGTATTTTGAAAGTTTGACCAAAGTCAATGGTAGTCAATGGCTACATTGATGAGGCCTCATCGACATAGCCAACCATGTCAATGAGGCCTTGTTGACGAGGCATCATTGATGTAGTGTGTACATACTATATATACCACCTAATACTTAGGAATTTTTTATCATTTGCTCAGAACACATGAGTTTTTGCAATGTTTCAGAGCCCAAAACCTTCCAGAGCTCATAACTTCCCAACTACTTGTCCAAATCACTCCATTTTTCGATCTTGCACTTACTGAAGGTAAGATCTTTTTCATGGGGGTTGCAAACCTTAAGGTTTCTGATGAAAAATTGATGAAATTTTTCTAACTCCCCCAAGGGTTAATAACTTTAATAACATAGAAACATCAATTTTTTCAAAGATTAACCCTTCTAACAACCTTTGGGATGGTTTATTAATGATAATACATAAATAAATAATAATTGAAGTAATTAAATTAGCCATAATCATAAATTCGCCAAAGTGTAACTATTCTTAATAGATAAAGGTATCCTAATTGCTTTAAGGTTACACAATGATTGCTAATGCATGGTCTCATTGTGATTATAGATGGCACCAAAACAGAAATGCTCGTAGGAAGGAGAAATCTTGCAACCATGAGAGAAGTAGCCCAGAGCTGGAAGGGGCCAACAAGAATAGGGCTAAGAATTACTAGAAGCAACCCATGTAATGGGACCTCTTCGTGAGGAGCCCAAAGTGGAATATGTCTAACAGATTCTAGAAGAAGAAGTGTCAATAGAACAATTCCAAAGAGGAGAAGTGCTTGGACTCACACCAAGGCTTGAGGTCACATTGACTTAAGGCTACCTTGATATCATCAAGTCACAAGAAGTTCAACAATCTATTCTTCAAGAGATCAAGTTTGGGTCATTTTTGGAGAAAGCTCCAAAGGATGTTAAGACATAACGACAAGCCTCTTCCAGGTGTCCAGTAATCACATCTAGTGGGGAATGGTACATGGGAGAGACATATCTCTTCTAGAGTAGTCAAAAGCTAGGGTCCATTGTCAAGATTAAGGACATTCAAGTGTTCTACTTAGTAGAAGCAATCACACGGGAACTTGGGTTCCCTAATACTGGAACACAGCTAGCAAAACTATCCACAAAAGATGATTATGAGGCCAAGAGGGATTGGACCTAGTGATACTATGAGGTTGACTGTAAGGAGTATGGCGCGCTCACACCAATGGAGTGAATTTACTTTAAGATTGTGGCTTATCACCTCAATCCAATGATGAGGCCAAGTAAGGTAACCACCTTTTCTACTCGAGGATGCATCACTTTAAGCAAAACATTTCCCATCAACCTTCCACAGCTAATCTACTTAGAGATCGAGAAGCACTTCAAGGAAAATGAATGTGGAAGGAAGACCCTGCCCTTTCTGTGCCTCATCGGGAACCATTGCAAAAGAGTAGGCATTGTTTTCTATTCCAATGATACCCTCAGGCATGCTCCTTTGGCCTCATGATCAGAAATCATGAAAGATAAAATGCTAGTGACAACCCAAAAAGAGGAGCAGCCACCATCACCACCCACTCAGGAAACAACATTGGAGGCCTACATAGCCATTGAATGTCTATGCAAAATCCAAGAGCAACTCTTGAGTGAACAAGAGCAACGTGCAGGAATGAGTGGGGCAGATCCATTTGTGTATTGGCCAATGATGAGTCACCTTAATAAGGTGGCTTGAATAGTTAGCCAGATGGAGAGGGATGGTCCAATCTTCTTTGTCTAATGAATGTAGCTACCTATGAGGTTGGATCCCAATACTCGGGAGGTGACAGTGTCATTATCGTAACACCATTTATTCCCAGAAATATCTAAGAATGCCACCACCTTCTCAGTGCATTTGGAGGAAGGCATAGAGGCAACTATCTTGGTGATGCAACACCATGGATAGGAGACAGTGGCTGAAGTGGTGGATGACTATGTAGCTAAAGCATTGAATGCACCCACAACATTTGTACCAAATGTATCTACACTCTGAGATGTGCAGACATCCATAGGCATAATCAACAGAAAGTTAGATGCATCCTAGCATGAAAAGTTGCTGGAACAATTGGTGGGAACTAGGCAACCAACTCTGGACATCTTTAATCTTCTGGAATACATCACTATGACCTAGTCGAAGCTGCTTAACATAGGGGGCAAATACATTATGCTAAAGGGGTAACTTGAAATGGCCTAAGAAAGAAACCAATGCTTGGCCATGGAGGTTACCGAACTTCATGCTTGACTTGTAGATCCTGTGATCCTCGGCCCAGTAGTAACAAGGGATAAAGCTTTCAAACAACTTTAAGAAAGATTCCAAAAGGTTGAGGAGGAGGTAGTAACAACCATCTTTAACCAGTTCGTGGCAAAAGCAAAAACATATGCAATTTAGAAGGACTTGAACTAGATGTGCCAGGAGAATGAGGCCCTAACCATACAAAATTATTGCTTGCAAAATGTTAATACTCAAAAGGACTTAATGTAGGAATTCATTCATCAATAGTAGGAGTAGCTTACTAGGGTGAACACTAAACTAAGGAAATTGGCCATAGAAAATTTTAATTTTTTAATGGAGGAAATACACACCTTGCTCTAGAAATATACCATCGAAATCGTCACTTGGAAGAATGAGGCCCTTAAGTTTGAAAAAGTGAAAAATCACTGCAGAGACCAAGTTGGCCTATAGAAGGAAGTTAATGAAAAACACATTCAAATGACAAAAAAAAATTGAATGAAGCCCTCTAGCAACTCCAACAAGGAATGGAAATGTGGTAGCCCATCATTGATGGGATCGATGCCTACAATAAAGTAGAGATTCACTTAAAGGAGTTGAAAATCAAGGAGATGATAGAGTATATGTGTTGGCCAATCTTTGTTATGCAAACTTGGCAATGTTGACTATTGGACAACCATGGTTAGAAATAGAATAGCAAGTGGGTAGTTTGTATCTATTATATGAGGCAAAGTTCAAGCACCACAAGGATGTCAAGTAGAAGCTTGAGATTGCAAACACTAAACTCGAAGTTCTTAGAGCACGATTTAGAGATGGATGATCAATTGCTAAGAACCTAGCCAAATGGATGAATGACTACCAAGAGCTAAAAGACATAGTCAGGGCATTCAACATTGAATGCAAATAGTTTTTTGCCTACTTTGTTAATGTTAAGGAGCTATTTCTAGCAATCCCATGTCTTTGGGATGTGCCTTCCAACCCACATTAGCGAAACTACATGGACGATGCATGATCCCATAAGCAAGGAGAAGAAAATGAAAGCATTGTTGGATGCTTTTTGCCTCCTACCTGAAGTTGCAGCGATAGCAGGACAGCCACAATCACTTTAACTGCTGCCCATGCATGAAGCTAGTGAAGGCCCCTTAGAGCCTCAAGAACCACCACTGCCTAGGACCATCTGATCTTTTCCAACAGCTTTACAACATCAAGGAACATGTTGTCCAATTTTGAAGAGTTGTGTCATGCTATTCAATTTTGTGTCCTAAACATTGTCACTCTTTGTAATGTATGAATACATACACCTGGGCACTCCATTTTTTGTCAAGTTAGTCAATTTTTTTTGTTTGGAGAAAAGTCAATTAATAATCCCATACCTTCCCAATTTGGAAAAGAACATGAGGATGAGTTTTCATTCAATCATGGGGATATGATGAGTTAGGTTCAGTTGGCTGCATTAACAAGGCCTCGTGGATGTAGCCTCATCAACTGGGCCTCATCAATGAGGCCTAGTCCATGCATCTTACCATGCGTCGATGAGGCCCCGTCAACGTAGTGTGGTTTTCTAGCTATAAATACATGCATACAACGACATTTATGGCAATTAGAGATTGTAGTTACAGCGACGCTTTTGCAATTTTTCCATTTGAAAGTTATAATTGTTCCTCAAGTGCCTGCAGTACGGATCATCGAGTATATGGATCTTTATTTGAGCATTGTTATACTTGAGGACGACAATGTGTGTGGCAATAAAGATGAGCTTTCTAATAAACCTTGCAGCACTTTGGAGAGATTAGCTATTTCATTCATGCATTCAATGTTTTTAATTATTTATTAAATATTTTCCATTAGTTATTATATATTTTTTAGTTATTACATTAATGAAGCAAGTAAGCCAGATAGATTACACACATAAGTATGACCACTTCGAGCATAACACGTATTCTCTTGGTAATCCCAGTAGCGTTATTGCTTGGTATGCCCAGTAGCATAGCGCTTGGTCACCCATCAGTAGATATGTGGGTTCAAGATGTGTACAGAAAGTGGGATTAGATACTTATGTTAGGATTAGTTAAATGCTAGTTAATTAGTTAATTTAGACTAGTTAATCAAATTCCTTTTATGCACATTTTGAGCACCAAACTATAAAACACAAAATGATAAAAATTGGATGCTTCAATTACACCTAACCGTACTAATGAACATCACAAGTGTAATTGGGAAGACAACGATTGACCTTAAGGCAAGATTCACTTCCTAAAAGACTAGTGCACCAGAAATGATAGAGTCCATAGAATTTAACTAAATCACACATGAATACTTTGTGATTCATATGGTTGGGCATAGGGGTTACCTTGCCACTCATCAATTACCATTCATATTGGTGTGCTCAGGTACATCAGTGCTAGAATAAAGATCCATATACTTTCTAACTCCTGCTGCAAGCACTCAAAGAAATATTCTAACTCTCAAATGATAAAACTACAAGAGCTCTACTACAACTATAACTTCCCCTCCCATAAACACGATTAGTGAGTGCGTATTTATAGAATTTATTGTGGAGTTATATCGATGGGGCCCCATAGATGTAGTAAACACTATGTCGACGGGGCAACACCACGTAGACAAGGCTACATTAACAGGGACCCATCAATGAGGCCATGTCAACAGGGACCCATTGATGCAACACTTTGACACTTCATCATCCCCACACTAATAAAATTAGTTTTTGGTATGTATTGTGAATGAATGCAAGTTTTAGTTTTACAATGTTAAATTTTTTATCAATTGCTGCCTCACTAAACATGTGTCTCTCAATTACTTGCACTAGTAAAAACATGTGTCTTTTATGAATTGCATGCACATGCAAGCCACATATTAGTAGCACAAATGTTCAAAGCATCCGCTAGTTAACAAATCTTGTGTATTGCATCCCCTTGCACTATGAAAAAAAATTATTGTTAGTAATTACAAGGAGGTGTCATTTACACAAAACCAGGAAATTACAAATCACATAGTATTGCACCTATTTCTTGTAATGTTGCAATGGACTGCAAGATGCACAAAATCGCACCTACTTCTATCCTACCAAACGCAACATTTTGCACTAGTTCAGGGCTGAAGGATAAACACTTTTTTGGTTCGTTTGGTTTAGATATGCCAACAATGAAAGTCTACCAACAACGAAAGTCTACATACATGTTTCTTCATTTGGTTCAGATAATTCTTTGATGTCTTCTTCAACTGAATCAAATAATTTTTTGGTAGCTTTCGTTGTTGGCATATCAGTCATTTTTGTTCAACATATGTACAATACAAAGACCATTGGACTTTATAAAAGATATGAACAATGTATTAAAGCTATAAGGTCTTATAACATAGCACAAACCTCTAATAGTATTGATCCCCTCTGAATGAATGTCTATGTTATTAGAAATGTTGACTATAGCATTTTTTAATGACATAATTTCTTTATTTAGTTTGAATATTTGCTTCGCCATTTTTTCAATCTCAGCAAGCAACTTCTAGATATAACTTTTTTGTTTAGCTACATAACTCTCAAATTTGGCCTTCAATTGCATGTTTTCTTCTATCAAACATGACATGTCTGATTTCAGCTCCTCTAGAGCACTCCAAACTACTGAATTGCTTTGAGAATAATTATTTAATGTCTCCATCACGTGTTCCAACTTACCCTCAATGGATTAGTGAGAGCATTTTTCATGTTGGCAACAATCATCGGCAACTTGGCTTTCAAGCTCTTTCAAAAAATAGGTCTCACCCTTGTTGGACATTAATGTATTCTTCAATATACTTGTAGGATCCAGGAGGACTATTCCATTTAGTTGGGTAGCCATATAATGGATTTTTTTTTAGAACATTTTTGTCATTATAGTCGGAAAGCCAAGGGACTCTTTCACATCATGTAGTTGCCATAACATTGCCGACCTCTTCATCTTAGACATGATAGTCATTAGGATATCAAATGGAATACTTTCATTATTTTCCAATGCCCACATGAATAATATTGCATTATTGGAAATCTTCGCTTTCATTGTTTTCACTAGAAATAAAGACCATTGCATAAATTTGGAAAGCAACAATAGCTCTGGATAATTAGTGGCATTATCATCTTTCATCTCAAATTTTGGGTATAATGGATTAGGTGAATCTCAGTTTTCTTTAGCCTTCAATTGTTGATGGTTGCCTTTTTACCACATGGAACTTGTATAACATCTGTAATATCATGAATATTGAAGGTGAAATTTTGTCCTTGCATGGTAGCCTGTAGAGTACTTCCCGCAATGAACACACTATCAATCAACCATTCATAAAAGTTGTAAACAATATTTTTGTCATAACTTCCATCCATTGTCATCCATTGATTAATTCCAATTTTCTTCAATTTTTGTGAAAGAACAGATATTTCTAGCAAGTCTAGAATTATTTGTAGATTACGTTCATAGATAATGCCAATAGTTGCAATTCATGCAAATAAATAAAACGTTAGCATAACATAAAGCGAAGTACTTGAATTAAGACATCTATACTATCAATTCTTAGATTGATTCATTTAAAGCACAATAAGTACTCATGTAGAAGATCCCTTTTGCTCATCCCCATCATTTTAACAAGCTCCATGTTCAAACACAACTTCAATGATATCCACCAATGACAAAGACAATGTAATCAGAATAGCCCTCTCTAGTAATCCTGCAATGAAATTTTAATATAATTGAAGAATATTCTTACCTTTGACAATATTTACTAGGGCATCATAATCAATTAAACATCAAGTAGTAATAAATAATGTTAGCCTGCCAAATAATATTTAATAAATTGTGGATCCTAACATCGTAGAATGACTACAATCCTTTCACATTATAAAATACAATTAAAGATTAATGAGTGCAAATGAATGCGAGTATCATGTCATTGCAGAACACTTGTCCTAGTATTATGCAAGGACATGCGAGTCACATGTTCTCGCAGAACACTTTTCTAGTCTTCTATGAGGCAATGCGAGTTGCATGTCCATGCAGAATTTGACACACAACGTGCACACACAACGTGCAATTTCATGCACGACATAGGCCATCGGACATCAGAAGTTCAGAACAGTGAGAGCTTGCATGCCCGAGGATGTGGCATTAACTCTCATCCCTTGTGCAAGTTACTCGAAACTAACTAAAATATCGAATTTCGGACAGTAATGCTGGTGCATTTAGAGACACATTAGGAACTACAAGGAATTGTGACGCAAAATGTCGAATCAAAATGAGGGAAAACAGTGAAATTCAAAAGAGGCAAAAGTTACATTTGTTGGAGAAAAATGGATACATAACTTAGAGAAGCGAGGAGGATTGGATTTGGGCCCACGTTTACGAGGGGGGAGTGCTTTCGGACCTGCTCCGGCTGTGGCAACTCTCACACGTCATCCCCTAAGCCTAGAATTGTAAGGGTTTTGATTCACAAGGTACACGGACGTCTAAAAACTTTCCGGGAATCGTAAAGGAAACTTGGTAACTAAAATTATAATTAAAAATTCCACAGAAATCGTTCTTCATAAACTTTTTCGAAAATCGTAATTCGGAATCGCAAAGAAAATGTGACACCCTCGTTTGTAAGAATTTGGGCTGAACCACGATTACACAATTTTTGGGGGCCAACAACCAATAAAAAGTTCTAAAACAAATCAGGAGTGAGGGGTTACCGTACGAAATTTACCGATACGTCCGCTAACGTTATCCGCGTACCTTTGTTACATGGTGCTGCAGTCTACCGTTAGCTCTCGCGTTGTGTGACCCGCAAATCCAACAATTACTAGCGATTGCTTCCTTCATGTGCAGCCATTAAAATTTTTTAAGAGTAAGTTTAATTATCTCTTTTAAGACTAGGTTTAATTATCTCCGTTACTTGATTGTTTTGTTAGGAAAACGTCACAAACATGTTACCAGATTGAATCACACTGGAACATATTGTAATTTTTTAAAATATGTTATTACTTATATATATTTTAGTATAAATTTATTTTTTAAAAATATTTTGTTGATTACATGTCTTAAGATATACTTTTAATTTAAGATAAAAAAGATAGCACCAAAAATCCTACTGATGCTTTAATCATAGCAATTGTAGTCCCAAATTAAAAAAATTGCTATGAGAGCAATTTACAAATTAGAAAAATCCCTCTTTCTTTTCTTAAATTGAGTTCTCTTTTCCTCTATTGCATAGTCACTTGAAATTACTTAGAAAATTTGTTTCAACACCTATGGACAATAAATCTTTATTTAAATGAGTACAGATAGACGATAAATCTTTATTTAAATGAGTAAAGACAAACACGTTTGAACCTCATAGCCCATTTTGTCAATGCTTAACTTTTTCACGTAGATGCACTGGGGTGGAATCTATATTTTCAATTTGCAAACAAATACTTTACCATTTACCATTATTCCAAAAAATGATCCTAGAGGAGGATTCCAAAAAATGATCCTAGAGGAGGAAATTAAAACTAATATTGCTGGGACTCGATGTTGTTTCTTACCTTCTCTAACTCGTTATGAATGGTTTGCTGCAGCATGGGAGCGCTCTGGTAAGGGATTTTTAATTGCGCTAGCACATCCTTTTGGAGCTCCTTGATTGCGTGAGTAGACGAGACCGACAACCAAATCACTTCTTTGTATTGTGCGCCGTTCTTGTAGTTCTTATACGCCTCCTGTAAAGGCCTGGTTTTGCCGCTCTCGCCCCTCCCAACAACGGCAACGACGTTGTGTTCAGTCAGCAACTTTTCTAACTCTTCGAGCTTGGTTTTCATACCTACGGGCTGGCCCTAGATCACCGGCCCCATCTTTGCATGATGTTCAACACCGAGGAGAGAAAACGATCCAGAAGCTTTGGTGGTTCGAGGAAAGGCCGCTTTCAGGGTCTGCACTTTCTGTACCTGGTTTAGTAACATCACAAGTCATTGATAAATTTGGTCTCTATGCTCATTTTATGCTTGAACCATGGTTTTGAAAAGAAGCTTTTGACCATTTCCGGGTATCCATGCGAATACGGCGGAATTTGAGCGCCAATCTAGATCACATCCTCCACATCCACAGCCTGATCACGTAGGTCACTGATCCAACTATCCACCATGATAGAGTGCTCATCCATGGGAAACTTATTAGCTTCATGCAGAAGCAATCCTTGCAGCTTTCGGATATAATCCTCAAAGTGACATATAAGGTTCGCTTCGTCCATCAATTTCTTTCCCGCTAAAACAAGAAGTTTTCCAAGAGGGACTTAGTTGGTGTTAACATAACCTTTTGCAACTAGAAAATTTGAAAATGAGACTTATAGCACAAAATAATGCTTAAATATAAAAGAGGCAGAAAATGATGTAAAATGCAATGATAAGCAAGAAACAAAGTAAAATGCAGTTAGAAAAATGCACCGCTTCAAGAATGTGACTTCACTCTGTCAAGGTGGATATAGTTGGTTGCGTGGCGCTGAGGGGCGCAGAGATCCCAAGAGTAACCAAGACGTTTAGAGTAAGACAGCTGTATGCTTGAACGCAGACTCAAGAGTCAACAATGCAAAATGCTATGAGAACAGCAAGAAAGAGCAGAACAGAATGCCAAATGAGAATGCTAACTGTTTACAATGTCAAACAAGATGTTTACAATGTTCAGGAATGCAATGCTAACTTTTTTGCTTGAAAAGCCACTGACCTACTCCTTTTTGAGCGTTGCTCATTGGGGTATTTATAGGACCAGGGACACGCAAGGGATGTAGTTTGGATGCCACGTGTCCCAGGTCGGTGCTAACGGATCTATGCTATAATTGCGAGCTTGCTATGCTGTAATTTCGAGCCTGCCACGCTGTAATTGTTTGCACTTGGAGAGGTGCGCCAACGGTGCAAACGGGTGAAGTAACGGTCAAACTGGATGAAGTGCATTTATGTAGCACGGCTGTGTGCTACGCTGTGCTATGCTTTGTAGCGTAGCATGTGGGCATAGCATAGTAGCTTGCTATGGGAGGAGATGTGGCGTAGCTGCTTGCTATGCTGCACTATGTTGGTTGTTGGCGTAGCGTAGCGTCTTGCTACGCCATGCTACGTTACGCAGCGTAGTTGCCAGAAGCAAAACTTGCGTTGCATCCTTCCGCATGTGCTGGGAACCTTTGAAGTGCACTGACTGTTTATTGCAGATTTGCTACACTACGCTACGCTATGTAGCGTAGCAGCCAACCTTAGTCGCAAAAATGTTGACAATCTGCAAAATGTCGACAATTTGCAAACTTTGTCTTTTGCACTGTGAACCTTGCGAACTTGCTGATCTCGCCCTTTGAGATGCCTTTGTTGCTTCTGCAGAGTCGCTATGTCGTTATGTTGTGTTACGCTACGTGGCGTAGCATAGCGTAGCGAGCAACATGACTTTCTTTTTGCGAAGTTAGCCATTTTCTTGTGGAAGGAGCCATCGCTGAAAAACTTGGAGTCGGGCAATGGAATTGGTTGTCCAGCTTTTGCTACGCTGTGCTACACTGCGTAGCGTAGCACTTCGTTTTGCAATCGTTTTCTGAAGTTTGCTACGCTACATAGCATGGCGTAGTGTAACGTAGAAAACATTGTGACTTAGAAAACTTGCCGAACTATTTCGCGCATCTTGAGCACTGCTGACAACTCCACGCATCGTTTCTGAGTAGGCTGTCGGCTGGATAAGTTACTCAGGTGGGCAGGTAGGATGATCCGTAGAGCCTGTCTACACCGAGAGTAGAAAATTTGCCGAACTGGTCAGCCTGAACTTAGAGCGTTGCCATGACGCTGCTTGGATTGCGAAGGCCTAGTAAAGCAAGAATGCCTTGGAATTTTGAGGTGTTTCATTGGCCCCTCTTTGTCGACGTCTGAAGGATGAACACAAGAGATGTCGACAAAGAATACAAAACACCATAGAAGATAAAACGCTACCATTGTTGCTTGGTGATCATCAAGATGTCGCTTGGCTATGCTTGAGGATGTTGCATTGGTTTTTGCAGGAGAGGAAAGAGCAAAGCAGGGAGGAAGGAGGTTCAAGCAAAGGGTAAAGATGAGGCTTAGCAGAGTCCCTCGTCGGAGTGCTCACGAGGGAGTTGTTTGCGTTTTCATCTTTACTTTCACTAACCTTCGACCTCCCATTGAGACGCTTGGAGAGGGTGATTGTGAAACAGTGTACGTGCCATTTGTGTTAGGCGCGTGTGCTTTTTGGCTCTTTTACACTTTTGCCATTTACATTTGCGAACAACCTCGTTGCAGGATAGGTGTTTTTTTTCTTGGATGAGTTGTGTTACCTTCGTGTGGGGGCTTTAACTTGCCTACAGATGCTTCCCATGCAACGAGTTGTGTTACGTGCGTCATGGGTTTTGCGGTTGAGCAAACAGGAGGGCTTGACAGGCGTTGGAAAAAGCTTGTAAAAGAGGGGAGCGAGTAGGAATTGCGGATGTAAGAAGGAGGGCAAAAAAAAAAGAGCTTAGGGGGCAGGACAAGATGTGCACTTTGAAGTAGCCAAGCTAGTCAAGACAATCACTTTGCAACGTTGTAGCATTTGCTGTTGTGGCGAGATGCACCTTCGGCCGACACCTCTTTGGCACGCACCTTGCAAACACAGAGAGCGAACCAGGAGAAACAACCATGCTGTGAAACGAGGGCAAAGGTCTTGGTTGCTATAGACGTTGTTGAAGCTCTTGGACATCTTTGTTGGTGTGTAATGTCCAAAGTAGGAAGGCCAGCAGCGGCCTTGGTAGCATCGGCGTGGAGGAGCTAGCATCGGGGACGCTGGGAGTTGCTGTGAATGCAAATGCTCAGGAATCCTTGCCAAAGGCATGCATTCTTAGTTCAACTATGGGATCAGCTACCACATAGCTAAATGTCGTTTAAGCCGAGGCGTTGGCAGGGGGCTGGAGGATAACATTATTGTGGCTAGGCCATAATATTGCTAGAACTCCAACAGCAGGCACTGACCCAGGAACTACAATCAGGACGATGGGCCATGGCGACGGTGGGTTCGGGGGGTCAATTAGATGTCATGCGACATCTCCACGGGATCAGCAAGATGCCAAGGGCGACGACATTGCATATGTTCCAGATCGTGTTCTTAGTGCGTTGTGAACTGCATTCTGGAACTGCAATGTCCCACCCCACATCGGCATTGTGCACGCTTGCTTGATGTGTACTTGGCGCAGATGCATGCTAGGGACGTGCCGCAAACCTAGTTTAAGATCCTGGTAGACCATGTGCTGGTTTAAGGTCTCAGCAGACTGCTATGCTGGCTTAAGGTCCCAGCAGATCATATATGCTAGTTTAACATCATAACGGACGTGTGTTGCCAGTTTAACGTCGTAGCGGATGAGCTTTGCCAGTTTTACATCATAGCGGATGTTTGCCACCTTTGCCAGTTTTATGTTGTGGCGGACGGTCTATGCCAGTTTTACATCATAGCGGACGAGTTGTGCCGGTTTACAGTCATAGCAGACTGTGGTGAAGCTGTGCCAGTTTAGCATCGTAGTAGACGTTTGCTCACCTTTGCCAGTTTTACGTCGTAGTGGACATTCGCTTATCTGCTCCATGCGCTTAGATGTAGTACGGTTTGAGGTATGAGTGATTCACTGGGTTGGCGAACTCGTTGCTGTCCATGTTTGGTAGCTTGAAGGCTCCATTCCCAAAGGCTTTAGTGACTATGTACAAGCCTTCCCAGTTGGCTGAGAATTTGCTCACATGCTCATGAACGACCTTGAGGATGAGGTCTCCCTTCTGTATTGGCTGTTGATGCGGGTCTGCATGGTGCTTTTGCTGTTGCTTGCTCTGGTAGCGCTCTATGCGACTCAGGGTTTGCGCACACTCCTCCTCTATTGAGTCGAGGTTGATGATTTGTGACTCGTTGTTCTGGGCTTCGCTCACGACATCAGATAGGATCATTCGGAGTGATGGTACCTGCAACTCAAGAGGCAACATAGCTTCAGATCCATAAACAAGACTGTAAGGAGTTTTACTCATCGCGGTCCTGCATGTCATCCTGTAGGTGCATAGAACATAGAGGATTTTCTTGTGCCACCACCTCTTGCTGCTGCTAAGCATCCTCTTCAACAAGTTAATGATGGTCTTATTTGTAGCCTCTGCCTGCCCATTCGCCTGTGGGTAATATAGGGAGGAGAATGATTGCCTAATGGCTAGATTGCTGCAGAAGGTTTAGGTTTCTGTACTACTAAATTATGGCCCATTGTCGGTTACAATAGTCATCGGAAGCCCAAACCTTGTCACGATGTTATCCAAGATGAAGTGGAAAACCTGCTGAGATGTCAGCTTCCTCAAGGGAATAGCTTCCACCCACTTAGTGAAATATTTAGTGGCAGTGATGATGAAGCTATGCCCTGTGGAGGACTTAGGCGTGATAGGTCCTATGAGGTCTAGTCCCCATCACTGGAAAGGCCATGTGATCTGGGTTGGATGCAGCTCTGTAGGTGCAATGTGTATGAGGTTTGCATGTGTCTGGTACATGTCACACGTCTTGACTTTTGATAGGCATTCACGCTCCATGTGGGGCCAATAGTACCCTAGGCATCTGATTTTCACAGCCATAGCCCTAGGTGCTATGTGTCCACCACACAGTTCCTCATGCACTTCATTAACTACCTTCTACGCCTGCTCCCCACCCACGCATGCCAACAATATCCCGTCATAGGAGCGTCTGCACAAGGCATCATTTCCCATGAGCGTATATTGCGGGGCACACTTTCGGATCGCATTTCTCTAGGCAGATGTCAATCCACTTGGGGGTTCACCTTGTTGCAGGTAGGCTTTAATGTTGGCGTACCACTTGAAACACCACTAATTTCAGCATGACACTTTGAATGGAAAATAACTTAAGCCCTTTCAAGCATTCAGAAGAGAATTCTTGATCTACAAAGCTTGGATTATACAAATGTAGGGGCCGTCAGACTCAAGCAAAGGAGGGATACAGAGATCCAAATTCAGTCTCATAAGACTCAAAGGAAGGAGAAGAATCTCATTCATCATCAGAAAAAGAAAAACAGACGTGATAGGACTAGACTAGACCAGGAGCAAAGAATTCTCAACTCTTAAGCGCCGCAAAAAAAATCACCAATTAATGCACGCCACTTCACATTGGTCTATGCTATTGTTATTGTTCCACTTCCCTGGACTTGCAAAACATTATAGCACCACCTCTGCATCTCGGCATCTGTCTTTCAAAAGTCAAAATTTTCTACTTGCAGAAACAAAGGACAGTAAAGGCTAGCCGCCAATGGTCTAGATTTTCTCTGCTTCTTCCTCGATCTACAGAGCCGTCGATCTAGGAGCAGATGTGGGTGCCACAGATGGCTGACAGTCTGGTTGTTGGCCATTGGATGGCTGCGATTGCACTGATGGGTTGGGCCAATCTAAGCCATGCTCCTTGTCGACATTTTAGTTTCCGCGTGACAACACTGACCGTGATTTGCAGACAATGGCCACATGGGAGAATGAATAGATTTAGAGATTTGCGAAGAATTCCTAGCTTGCAAAACACTTGGATGGATCGGCCGCAGCGGATTAGGAGGACTGGAGTTTCAGTTCAGCAAAGCAGCAGCAACAATAGGCAATGGAGGAAACGGCACAACAGCAGAGATTCATGAGTAGTAGCAGAATCATCATGGGTCCATGGTTTTGAATCGCCTTCTTAGAAGAGACATAATTTCTACGGCAGAAAAGCAACTGATTTCGGTTCTTGCGAATTTAGACATATTTCTGTCCTAGGTTGACATAGAGACCATTCATCATCGCACGCCTGTTTTGAAGGCAAGGTCAAAAGGAGGAGGGACTAGTACAGGCTCAAGATCGGGTCAGAATATGGTCTGTAAGCCTCCTTGTGCAGCAGCACTTATGGAGAAGAAGAGAAAGGCCGAAGCGGTGGCAGAGCCAATTGCAAGGAGGCTGTCCCAGAACTCTTTACGGTCTTCTGACAAGATGGAAGGTAACAATTCTCGGACAGACACATCCAACGATCTCGACAAGGATACTAAGCAAGATTCCAATTGTCGAGGAAGAATTTCCAGCTCTGAGCAGGATGACTCCAAGGCCCTGGATGCAAAGACGTTGAGTCGACAGGCCCAAAACCAAGAGGCATATTAAAAAAAATGCCTTCTTCTTGTACTTTGTATGCACTCTGCTCTACAATTCCTCTGCAGGAATCCTATAAATATAGAGCTTGCGAATAGCTTCCGATGCCCATGACATGTTCCGTGGCCGCAGTGATGCCGAATTTAGGGTTCAAAATCAAATCTTTGGTCGATGGCAACAACAACAAGAAAAAAAATATATAATTTTTCAAGCGAGCCGGAGCAAGAGTTAATCCTTCTAAATAATCCTTCTAAATTTTCTTTCTAAATTTTTATTGCTTGAGGGCTTGTTTTTCTAATTTTTTTGTATTTTCATGGGCTTGAATGACCCACAAATTGTAAAATACATTGAACCTCGTCAAAGAAGGCAAATATCCAGCACACATCCAACTCGTGCCAACTATCCATGGGACACATGTCACTAGATCTGTTTTCCTCTCACCTCCCAGCCATTGATTCCATTCTTGAAAACCCTAGCTTGACCCTATAAATACCCTATCAATTCACATAAACGAAGGAGGCAAAAAAAATTGGAGAGATTGGAAATTTTGAGAGAGGACAGAACCTGCAATCCTTGGGCGCTCGGCATACCTGACTGTTGGCATCCAAGAATTTCTCACGTTCATCACATCATATCATCGCATCATCACTTCAAACATCATCCCGGGGCTTAGTGCTTGACCTGCCATCCACACGTGCAGCTACACTTTGACCGGTGCATACCTTTTTTTTTATTAAACAATACAATACAGTTCATTGCCTCCCATTTACATTGTTTAGTTTTATTTACGCTTTGTTTACAATATAGCTCTGTTTATGCTTTATTTATAACTCAGTATGCTCTGTTTACATTTTGTATCGCTGTTTACATTCCGTTTACATCCCATTTATGATAACCCCAATGCTAGTCGTAGCTTACGCTCGGGGAAGTCCTTGGTTGATTTACGTGCAGACCATCCAAGGCACTCTGCCTTTGTTCCCCTTTCCAGCTTGCCCTCAGGCGAAGGCAGGGTCAGCTGTGGCTACCCGACGATCTCTCGGTGTCCGTTTCCCTTCCAGCTTTACATCGACGATTTAGGTTAGCATAGTTTTTGGCACTAGAAGGAGGGCTTGACTTGTTTTCTATTTAATCGAAACGCTAATCACATTACCTGTTCAAATGCTACCCAAATCAAGTGTTGAAACCACGTGCTCGCGCTGCTACAGTGTTCACACTGCTACAGTGTTTACGCTGCTACAGTGCCGATACAGTGTTTTTTTAACAAAAACACACAAAACACATCCGTTTCAAAGCCGAATTCATTGCAATTCGCACCTAGATAAATTTTCAATGTTCACACGCTGGACACTTAGATAAATTTTCAATATTCATGCGCTGCCTGTTGGTCTAGTTTGATTAGTTTGGTCACGTAGTGTTTGTGTCACGGTGACACTGTAACTGCTTGTAATCTAACTCCATTCGTCTACCCCAGTCCACTCACATTTATCATGGAATCCTCCCAAGTCAACCCAGTAACACTACCAATTGCTGACTTTGGGGCCGAAGCTTCAAACCCTGTGATTGCTACAGAATCCATTCGTCTACCCTAGTCCACTCACGTTTATCATGGATGTACCCCTTTGCCAATAGCTGCTTTTGAAGCTCTGAAGGCTTGAGAGGAAGCGAGGTATACTTGGAGCGATTTTTACGGTCAAAGTTCGGTTTGGGTTGTGTAGATGTCTCGGGCGCAGGTATGGCAGGTTGCGGTGCATGGCTCTGCTTGGGCACGGGATTAGCTGTGGGTGCAGCCAGTTTCTTGTTGTTCTTGTTACTGTTGTTATTAGGTTTGGGCTTAGCTTTTCTCGCCATAGCGGCCACTATGGCTGTTGGGGCCTTACCCTTATCCTTCTTTGTGAAGGTGTTTTTGTAAGCAACGTAGGCTGGGTCTTTGCTCACCTCAGCCGCATCTTGTATGCTTTTAGTCTGAGTGAAGGCCTGACTAAGAGTGCAAGGAGCGAGGTAGTACAGTTTAGACTTGATGAAGTCATTCATTGCACCCTTAAAGACGGCCAGCAAGTGGGCCTCTGCGATGTGCTCGCGAATTTCATTAAGGGTTGCGCTCCAACGTTGGATGAACTTTTGGATCGGCTCCAGAGGATCCTGCTTCACGTTCATCAACTGATCCAATGTGATTTCTAGCTTCAAGTTGTACTTGAAGCATGTCACGAACTAGGTCAGAAGCTCCTCTAGGGTTGACATAGATGAGCATGGCAGCGTGCGGTACCAATCTAAAGCTTTCCCAGCTAGGGATATAGCAAAGACACGGATAATCATGTGCGGCCATTGTTGCAACAAAAGGGATTTAGACCTAAAGGTAACAAGATGTGCGTTGGGATCTCCCTCCCCATTGTATTTCATGAAGTGTGGAAGGGACATCCTTGGGGGTAGTGTCCGTGCAGGGATTGTGTTGGCGATCGTTTGGGACGCGACCGCCAACGAGTGTCCTCGAACAGGATTTAGGTGCCTGCTGGTCTCTGGCAACACCAAGGCCCAGATACCTCCAAATAACTCAGTAGTTAACGTGAGTATGTGTGTGTGCTGTTGCGGCGTGCGGTTGTGTGCAATGTAACGATTGCGTTGTATATGTTGTGTATAAACTAACAATGACTTACTTAAAGGGATTCAGCCAACTTTATCAAGTACTGTGAGTTGTTG
>MNCI01007073.1:29109-48390 GCA_015680685.1 Gnetum montanum | reverse complement strand
AGGACACAATGCTGCTATTGTTGTCTACTAATGATGGTTTGTGCTTAATGTGTGATTGTCGATGTCTGGTTTCTATTTTTGAATTCTAATATCTGATGACTTTGACATAGTTCATTTTTCATGGGATAGGCAGTGAGTCCACATCATCCACCCATCCAAAGAACTCTATGGTTTTCCTTTGTTTTGGGAATTTGAGATCTCTTTTTCATTAAAGAAACTTTTAATCAATTAGTTACCTTAGTAGTTCTAGAACTAGGAAGGATCAAAAGGTTTGTAAAGGGTGTGACTTCAAGGGGACTCAATACACTTTGTACTCTTCTTCTTGCTTGAGTTCTTGAGTGATTTTCATGGACTTTTTACTATTCCAAACCACCAATGATAGGAAGAAAAATAACATCATTGCATTATGTGGTTCCCATAATTCAAAAAAAATAATGGGAACTCAAAGCACACCCCTTGGACAAATAAAAGGACTAAAAACACTAGTTATGGGATTCGAAAGACATACACCTATGCCTAAAGGTCCCCTCTAACTAAGGCCTGCTCTCTCTTACTTCCTACTTCTCTCTCCTCTTTTTGGAATGGTGATTTTCTTGTGAGGACACTCTTGTATCTTGAATGGATGGATTAGTCTTAGAGTGGTGATGTGAAGTTACTGAAAGTGGATGGCTTTGGTCTGGACTGAGGATGGAACTTCTCGGGACATTTTAACCACAATTCCATAAGGTACTTCTTATGACCTTAATTTGGAACTTCATTCCAGCTTCTTTATCATCCATCCATGCTACCATACCTCACCTCATTGTCAGGTTCTATGTTATGCTCTATGTCTTAGTCTAATGTATTGGGATCCTTGAGTGGATTCTTTTGGGTTGGTCCTTAACTTGTCATGATCATTAAATCAACTACAAGGCCCATGGACTCCTTAGTTAAGGTTATGCAAGGGTAAAAAGGGCATGATCTTGCTATGGGGAGGACCCACTTACATAGCTTTTGGCTTGATTAGTTAAGGTTCCTTACCTTTGACATTGCTACAATCTTATATTTTGTATTTTCCATTGTGTAAATCGCTTAGTACTCCTTAATCTTTCATTACATTCATCCATTAAATCAATTTTTCTCCATTTTTTCAACATTATGAATTTCAATGCCCTCTTCTCATGATTTCATACTATTCTTGGTCTTCTAAGCTTTCATTTGACCCTAATTTCATCAAGAAAATTCCTTGTATTTTGAAAGTTTGACGAGAGTCAATGAAAGTCAATGGTGATTAATAGCTACATTGAGGAGGCACCATCGATGAGGCCTCATTGACGTAATACAAACATAATATATATACCATTGGATACTTTGGAATTTTCTGCAATTTTCTCATATTACATGAGGAATTTTTGCAAATTTTCAAATCCTAAAACCTTCCAAAGTACATAACTTTCAAACTATTTGTCCAAATCACTCCATTTTTCTATCTTGCACTTACTGGAGGTAAGGTAAGATCTTTATCATGGGGGCTACAAACCTTAAGGTTTCTAATGCAATTTTTGAAAATTTTTTCTAACTCCCCCATGGGTTAGTAACCTTAATCTTACATAAACATCAATTTTTAACAAGTTAACCCTTCCAACAACCTCCAAGATGATTCATCAATGATAAGGTGTAAATAGAAATAATAACTAATTTAATTAAATCAGCCATAATCACAACTTAGCCAAGTGTAGCTACCCTCAAGATTTGAGGTATCCTCATTATTTTAAGGTTACACAATGATTGCAAATCCATGGTTCTATTGTGATTGTATATGGCATCTAATCAAAAGCGCCCACAAGAAGGAGAACCCTCACAACCACAAGAGAAACAACCCAGAGTTAAAAGGGGCCAATAGGAACAAGGCCAAGAACAAAAAGAGGTGACCCATGCAATGAGACCTCTTCATGAGGAGCGCAAAGTGGAATCTGTTCGAAAGATTCCAGAAGAAGAAGTGCTTATAGAAAAATCTCAATAAGGAGAAGCACCTAGACCTATGATAAGGCTTGCAGTCACTTTGACTCAAGCTTTCCTAGACATCTTCAAATCCTGAGAGATCTAAAGATCACTTTTTTAGGAAATAAACTTTAGGCCATCCTTGGAAAAATCTCTAGAGGATGTCAGAACACAATTGCAAACCTCTCCCATGTGGCCAATCATCACGACCACTGGGCAATGGTACATGGGAGAGACCTATCTCTTCTGGAATAGTTGAAAGCCAAGGTCCATTGTAAAAATCAAGGACATTTAAATGTTCTACTCAGTAGAGGCCATCACATAAGCACTAGGGTTGGAAAATATTAGAACATAATTTGCAAAGATATTAACAAAAGGAAATCCTAAGGAAAAAAGGGAGTGGACCCAACAATGCTATGGGATGGACCATAAGAAGTATGGTGTGCTCACACTAGTGGAGTAGATTTATTTTAAGATTTCATCCTATCACCTCAATCCAATGGTGAGGCCAAGCAAGGTGACTGCTTTCTCCACTTGAGCATGTACTACTCTAAGTGGAAAATTTTTTATTAACCTTTCAAAGTTGATTTTTTAGAGATCAAGAAGTGTTTCAAGGAGAATGAACATGGAAGGAAGACCCTACCCTTTTCATGCCTCATTAAGAAACTTTGCAAAAGGGTAGGTATTGTTCACTATTTAAATGACACTCTTAGGTATGCTCCCTTGGCCTCATGGATAGAAATCATGAAAGAAAAAATTCCAACAACCATACCCACTCAGGAGACAACACCAAAGGCCCATGTAGTCCTTGAGCATCTACAAAAAATCCAAGAGCAACTCTTAAACAAACAAGAGCAGTAGGCAGGAACAAGTGGGGTGGACCCATCTGTGTATCAACTAGCAATGAGTCACCTTAATGAGGTGGCCCAAATAGTTATCCAAATAAAGAGGGATGGTTCCATTTTCTCTACCCAAAGAATGCAGCTACCTTCGAGGTCAGATCCCAATTCTTAGAAGGTGACAGTGTCATTAGCAACATATCATCTATTTCCAAAAATCTCTAGGAATGCTGTCACTTTCTCAGTAAAGTTTAAGGAAGGTGAAGAGGCAACTATCTTAGTGATGAAACACCAAGGAAAAGAGACAACAATAGAAGTGGTAGCTAATCATGAAGCTAAAGCATTGAATGCATCTATAGCATCTATATCAGATGTATCTACACTCCAATATGTGCAAACATTCGTAGGTATGATTAGTACAAAATTAAATGTAGCCCAGGATGAACAACTTCTAGAATGACTGGTAGGAACCAAGCAACTAACTCTGAATATCTTTGATCTTCTACAGAACATCACTACAACCTAGTTAGAGCTGCTAAATGCAAGGGGAAAATGCATCATTTTGGAGGGGCAACTAGAAATGGCCCAAAAGAAAAATCAATGCTTGGTTGTGGAGGTTGTTGAACTTCGTTCTTGACTTGCAAAGCAAATAATCCTTAGCCTAGTAACAACAAGAGATGAAGCTATCAAAAAAATTTAGGAATGATTTCAAAAGACTGAGGAGGAAGCAGTAATGGTCATCTTCAAATAGTCCATGGCAGAATCTGAAATGCATTCAGTTAAAAAGAACTTGAATTAGATGCATCAAGAAAATGAAGCATTGACCACACAAAATCATCACCTATGAAATGTTAATGCTCAAAGAGATCAAATGCAAGAATTCATTCATCAATAGTAGGAGCAGCTTTCCAAGGTTAACACTAAACTGAGGATATTGGCCAAGGAAAATCAAAATCTATCAATGGAGGGGGTACTCACCTTGCAACAAAAGTCTTCCATCGAAATTGCGACCTGGAAGAACAAAGCTCTCAAGTTTGAGAGAGTGAAAAATCACTACCAGGACCAAGTTGGCTTGCAGAAAGAAATTAATGAAAGAGAAATCCAAATGACAAAGGCTAAAGTAAATGAAGCCCTCCAGTAACTCTAGTAAGGAAGAGAGATGTGGCAGCCCATCCTTGATGGGATTGATGCCTACAACAAAGTAGAGATCCACTTGAAGGAGTTGCAAATTAAAGAGATGACAAAGTATATGGAGTTGGCCAATCTCTATTATGTAAACTTGGTAATGCTAATAGTCGAATAGCCATGGTCAAAATTGGAGATGCAAGTGGCTAGCTTGTACCTGCTATATGAGGTTAAGTTCAAACACCCCAAGGACACCAAGTAACAGCTTGAGACTACTAACGCTGAACTCAATGTCTTTAAAGGGTGATTCCCAGATTAGCGATCCATCACCTAGGACCTAGCCAGATGGATGAATGACTACCAAGAGCTAAAGCACATAGTGCGAGCGTTTGACATTGAATCCAAATAGTTTTCTGCCTGGTTTGTCAATGTCAAGGAGTTGTTTCTAGTGATCTTGTGTCATTGGGATGTGTCCATTCCAATCCACATTAGGAAAGTTATGTGGACGGTGTATGATCCTAGGTGTAAGAAGGAGAAAATGAAATCACTACTAGATGCTTTCCACCTCCCACCTAAAGTTGTACCAATAGTAGGACAACCACAACCACCTTAACCACTACCAATGCATGAAGTCGGTGAAGGTCCCTCGAAGGATTAGGAACCACCATCAACTAGGACCATTTGATCTTCTTCAAAAATCTTCACATCATCAAGGAACATGTTTTTCAACTTTTAAAGAGTCATATCATGGTGTTCAGTTTTGTGTCCTAAACACCACCATTTTTTGTAATGTGTTGACCCATACACCCAAACATTCCATATTTTGTTAAGTCAGTCAAGTTTGTTTTGTTGGAAGAAAAGTCAATCAATAATCCCATACCTTTCCAATTTTGTAAAATAACTGAATGATAAGTTTTCATTTAGTTTTGGGGCTATGATGATTCCTTGTTGTTTGGTTGCATCGACAAGGCCTTGTCAAGAACTCGAGGATGGGTTTTCATTCAGTCGTGGGGGTATGATGAGTCTTTGTCGGTTGCTTGCATCAACAAGGCCTCATTAACATACTTGATCATGTTGATGAGGTTGAGGCCTCATTGGCGAGGCCTTATCGACACATCTTGACCTACATCGATGAGGCCTCATTGATGTAGTGTCTATCCATTACATCTAAATATGCACCTACCAACCGCATTTATGGGAGTCTAGATTTTAGTAGTAGTGAAGCTCTTGCATTTTTTCCTTTTGAAAGTTAGAATTTTTTCCTTAAGTGCCCACACCAAGAGTCATTGAGTATATCGCTCTTTATTTGAGCATTGTTTTACCTAAGCACAACAATGTGTGTGGCAATAAATATAAACCTTACAGCACTTTGGATAGATTAGCAATTTTACTTATGCATTCAATGTTTTTAATTATTTGTTAAGTATTCTAAATTAATTTTCAATTATTTTCTAATGAATTGAGTTAATTAAGATATTAAGCTAGGTAGATTAAATACATAAGTATGACCGCTTCAAGTGTAACATGTATTCACTTGGTAATCTCAGCAACGTTATTGCTTGGTATGCCCAGTAGCGTAGCGTTGGTTCATCCACCAGTGGATACTTGAGTTCAAGACATGTACGGAAAGTGGGAATGGATGCTTAGGCTAGGATTAGTTAATTAGTCATTTAGGTTAATTAATTAAACTAATTTTTATCTACATTTCAAGCACCCATAATATAAAATTCAAAATGATAAAAATCAAATGCCTCAGTTACACTTAACCATACCAACAAAACATCACAAGTGTAATTGGGAGGACAATAATTGACTTTAAGGTTAGAATCACTTCCTAAAGGGCTAGTGCACTTGAAACGATAAAGTTCATGGAATTCGACTGCATCATGAGTGAACACTTGTGATTCGTATGGTTGGGTGTAGGGGTACCTCGCTGCTCATCACTTACCATTCATTATTTGACATAGTTGTTGTGAATGACATTAGTATTTTAGTGCCAATTAGTATTATTTATGATCAATGTAGGATTTTAAAGATTTATCTTTCAAGATATTGTCAAATTAAAAATGAAACTAAAGCTTTAGAAAAGCTTCATTTAAATTTAGAAAATGTGACTATGTTAATGTACAAAGACATTGAAACTCTTATGAAAATTTCTAAGAATTTTTTTTATCTTTTTTGTAACATAAGTAATAAGGAATAACAATTAATACATACATCATGATTTTTTTGAACAACCCTTACATGATGTACTAACATAATTTTGGGTTAGGAAAATGAATATTAGGTGAAAAAGATAGTGGAAATGTATTATTTAATAATTGGTCCTAAATAAAAAGATAATATATTATAATTAGTGACTAATTACTAGTCAAAAGTTGTAACTCTTCACTTATGTGTCTCATGAAGGTTCTAATAAGGGCTCAAATATGAGTGAATGGCTAGAAGGAAGGGCAATATAGAATCAATAGAGAAGCATGATAAAAAGAACTTGATCACTCCTCTGGTCCTACAAATACTAAGCCTAATTGTAGAGTGTTATGTTAATCACATCTAGTCATGCCAAATACTATAGAATCCAAGGAATATAACATCCCAACATTAGCTACCTCTTATCTTAGTATGTTTGTGATTTTAATCCTTGATGTACTATTTGTAAGCTTATTCTTTATGTTGAGTACCTTTCTTGTTAGTTATGCATGCTTGTGCTATGGTTTTCTTGAGCAATATATTTTCTAATTCAGTAGGGATATTGGTTGTATTGAACAGTGGTAGCGAACTACTTGTAGAGTTAGAAATTATGCTAGATGGTTTGAAAACCAATTTGATAAGTGTAAGAGTCACGTTAAAGAATATCTTATAGAATTTCTAAAAGGATCATCACTTGGAGGCATAGTGCTCATCTTGCTAAATGTGATTCCAAAAGAGTTAGTAGATGAGCGTAATTCTAAATATTTTTTTACCAATTACATCCAAGAACAAATTTAAGTCTTCAACTTGAGAAATGAGCATCTTATCATATGGAAAGTAAATGCAAATTCTTTTAGAGTAGAATCCATTTGATTTTGAAACTTAAAAATCCTTGGCTAAAGCTCATTATGCTAAATAATATTGGGATGCTTTTAAAGCTAAAAGTGTTCTTATTAAAAGTCACATGGGTTAGCTAAAAAATAATGATGAATCACTTTATATAAATAATTCCATCATTAAATATCCTAATACTATTAATAGTTTTTTAGCAAATTATTTTTCTTCTAAATTTTTTAACAAAGAATCCTTCTAGGCCTCTAGTACACATATTTCTTATCTTATAATAGAAGTATATCAAAGGATTCTTGAAGTAGAAAATATAGTAGATGAATTCAAAGTAGTAGCCTTTAGTTTAGTAGATGGTAAATATTTCCAACTAAATTTTTTAAGGAGCACTAGAACATTGTTGGAGATGATGTCTTTTAGGTGTCCTAAGAAGCAATTAAAAAGTTTCTCTTGGTAATAATATTAATCAAGCTATGATTCCTCTTTTTTCTAAGAATGGATATCTTCAACATATTGGTAACTGAAGGAATATTAGTCTTCTTAATAATACTTATAAAGTTTTAGTTAAATTCATGGCTTATCAAATTCAAAAGGTTATTGATCATATCATCAAACTTAAGCAAACTAGTTTTGTTAAATGTAGACGTATCTTAAATAATGTTATTACAACTTGGGAGAGAATGTAATGGGCTTCTAATACTGACCAAGATATTTCTTTTATTAAGTTAGATTATGCTAAAGCTTATGATAACAATGAATGAAACTTTATTATTTCTTGCCTCTATAAACTCAAATTTAGTATTATTTTATTTTTTTTATCTATATCCTACTCACTAATGCTAATGCTCAAGTTACTACTAATTTTGGATTAAGTTCTCTCTTTTTTCTCTAGCTCCTTATCATTTTATTATTACTACATACTTTCTTTCACATAATCTACATTACGGTCTACAAAGAAATATCATTAAGAAAATTTCAATTGATGATCAAGGTACACAATTGCTTAACATGTACTTTGTAGATGATTGTTTTTTTAAGATCAAAAATTCTTTGCAACACATCAATACTATTTTTTCTAGAGTGTAAGATTATTGCATGTTATCTAGCTCTCATATTAATTGGAAAAAATATACTATTTATTGTAATGATAATGTTGATGAGTTGGTTACTCTGAAGTCTTGGAAAATCTTGAAAGGTGATTGTCTTAAAAATTTTAGGAACACCTTTTTCTTTTGATCCTAATCTTACTATTTTATGGAGTTATATGGTTGATAAAATTGAAAAGAAGCTTGATAAATGAAAAAAAATTCTTACACTTGCTCTCAAAATTTTAGTTATTAAGTTAATGCTTCAATCAAATTATATTTATTACTTTAATTATTGGGATTCTTATAAAATTTTTTATGATAAAATTGATCATATTATCCATCCATTTCTTTAGTATACTAAGCAACATAGAAAAGGTTTTTTTAGAGTTGCTTGGGATATTTGCACTAGTAGCAAGTAAGATGGAGAAGTTGGCCTCATTAATTTTTAAGAAATAGACTTATGCAAGGAAAACCTAAGAATGATAATAGTTGGTCTTCTAATAACTATCTTCACTATCTTCTTTTTCCTCAAGCCATTTCTATTCCTAGTTTTTCAATTTTTAAACAAATTTGAAAGACATAGTTCAAGGTTAGTAAATATTAAAATTACAATCATCTTATAGTTTCAGAAGATAAGTCAATTAGACAATGGTGGCTTCCTTTTAATGAAGGAGGTTGGGCTACTAATGCATCTAGGTTATGTATCACATGGAGTACATTTGTATCATTATAGTTTCTTATCTACAAATTCATATAGATGTATTACTTAAAAAGAAGCTTCTAGCATCTTTGAAAAGAAAGAGTAAAATTACTTTTAAAAATGAATTTTGAATAGTGAGAATTTATTTAAATTTGACAACAGTTTTTATCAAGATTTTTTAGATATTTTTTGAAAGAGGTCTATTTTTCTTCTAATTCAAAAGTTGCTTATATAATTATTACAAAGAATAATTTTATTTATAAAAAATTCATTAAGGCTTGGAAAATGCAATTATCATTGCACTTTTAAATGAGAAAAATAAAAGATATTTGGAGAGTTCCTACATTTTCTAAAATTTGTAATTTTATGGTGTCTTTTTCATCAAGTTCTTCCTATTAGCACTCAACTTAAATAAATGAGAAATATTTCTCCTTAATGTCCTCTTTGTAGAAGTGAAGAATCTTTTTTTCATTTTTTTTTTTAAGTATCCTTTTGCTCAGTAATGAGTCATGTTCTAACATGCTCCAATATTGGATACTTGATATTAGAGCCTTGACATTGAATACTTGATGTTTGAGCCCAAGAAATAATGTCGAATATCTGATATCATGGGGTATATACCAGCCTATAAATATAGCACTTGGGCTCATAGTTTAGAGAAGTTTTTAATTGATTTTTTCATAGTTTTCGCATAGAGTAGTGAATCTCTTGCAATTTGTTTTCTCCAAAGTTAGAATATTTCTAAGTGCTTGCAGCAAGAGTCTGAGTGTGTATGGATCTTTGTTTGAGCACTAATGTACCTAAGCACAACAATGTAACAAGAATAAAAATGATCACTTTCGATAATCCTTGTAGCACTAAGAATATATTGATGTTTCCTTTAATGCACTTTACTTTAATGCATTTGAATTCAGTAATTAATTTCCAATTGTTAATGAACATAAGAACAACTACTTTGAGCATACATATAGTGCTTGGTAACCTAGAAATGCTTAACGTTTGGTAGCCTAGCAGTGCTATATGTGTTTAGGATGTTCCAAGGAAAGTGGGATGGGTACTTATGTTAGGCTAGCTAGGCAGTAAATGAATTAGATGTTAAATTACTCTACCTTTCATTCTTATTATAGGTTATTGAATTCATACAACATAAAATGATAAAAATCATGTACCTCAAGTACACTTAAACCATATCCTTGAGCTTCACAACTGTAGTTGGGAAGACAATGAATGTTCTCAATGCCCATTTCATTTCTTAGAGAAATAAGTGCACTGGAGAATTATAGGTCCACAAAATTTGATCAAATCATGTGTAAATGCCTTAGTGATTCATATGGTTGGACATAGGGGTACATCACCACTCATCATTGGCGTCATTGTCAAGGACCTTTTAGTTGTTGTGTGCACTATTTAAGACTTAGTGGAAATTATTCAAAATCATTGGAATAAACCTTAGAGTCATATCATACTTTAAAATTACTACAAAAAAATTTAAAAATCACACTACATTTTTATCCTCTAATTGAAAATGTCTTCTTCTCACAAGAGTGCTTCTTTGTCCAAGTCTAATGGAATACATCACCTAGTGCCTCAGCAATATCAAGTAGTATATGCTCATCCTAATGAGTATGCATCCAACTTCATCTTCATCCTACATCAGGATGAACAACTATGGCGGTGTGATCTAGAGGGAAATATTGTGTTGCTACCAAATTGATCTAATCTTATAATGCTCCAACAAATGCTTATCCATATGGATCTTTTGAAACTTCATCTTTAGTATGTTTTGCAAGATACTAGTGCCAAGGATTATCATCCCACTAAGGCACAACATCTATGGGACTGATAGCTAGAACAGTGTCATGAATCTACAAAGGGAAAAGGATTTAATGATTCCCCATTCGTGTTGTACCAAAAAGATGGTGGAGAGCCCTTCTTTGGGATTTTCCATGCAATGAAATTTCTCTCTTTGACTTCGATGAAGGATGTCAAAACCAAAATCATTCAGTGATCATGACAAAGACGGATCCAAGGAGGCAAGTCAAGGTAGGGATGCAGACAAGAAACAAGATTGAGATCATGGCTACAATCACCGAAGAGGTGGTAGCAAGCACCATGATGATTCTAGTCTTTCTTCCTCTTCACCTTCATCATCATCATCTTCTTCTTCTAGCTCTAATCACAACTACAGGAGGTGAGACCATGATGGAGGTGACTGAGATGATCAACGGGATTGAAATGATCAACAGGACTATCAAGTAAGGCAAGATCAAGGGCACAAACATTTAAGATATGCATATTTCCATGAACAAAGGGGTAGTAGAGGGAATCATAGGCATTAAAATCAAGGCCTTAATAAGCCTTTGCTTGCTACCCAAAGTATTCTTAACATTGTAAGGTAGTACAAATTCTAACAAGGCACATGAAGGATAGCTAGATCAAGAGGCTAGACATAACAATATTCCTTAGTTCAAAGGGGGATATAACTCAAATCTAAAAAATCATCTCCAAGCTTTTCAAGATGCATGTGCCTTGCAAAATATAGAAAATGAGTGGCAAAGATCAAGTTGTTTCCATGGAAACTCATTAAAGAAGCAGAGAATTAGTACTAGCCCTTAGAACTGGAATCTATTAGATGATGGAGTACCATGCATGAATTGTTTAATGATAAATATCAAACATACTCCAGAGTGTCCAACTTAAGAAGGTAGATCCAAGCATGGAAATAAGCAACACATGAATCCTTGGATACTACCATTGGTCGATACTATTCCTTCGTGCATAGATGTCCTAGCCATGGTTATTCTCAATTGGATCAACTTTGTCACATTGTAAATGGACTTCAATCTAAAATGAGAAGAACCTTTGGTATTTATACCCAAGGGTGGCTAGCAAAATTAAGTGTCCATTAGATCCAAATACTAATCAATGAGGTAGATAAAGAGGAAGGTGAATTACGAAAAAAAAAGTGTAGAAGAGTATAAGTGTATCCTTCTATTAGTAAGAGGGAGGTTCAATTTTGTAACAGTGAGGAAGAATCAACACTTGATGAGATGGCTAATAGGAAAACCTTGCCAAGGTTGATTAGTTATGGGATTCCATGGATAGTAGATTTCAAGCTATCCTAAAAAATACCAAAGAGTCCAAAGAACAAGGTAGTGATTGTGAGCATAGAAGGCATAAGAAAGTTAAACATGCCTATCAAAGAGGTAAGGGTAAGATTGTTGCAATAGAAAAAGTTACAAGAAGAAAATTAGATGATGATAGTGGGTGTGACATCTACCAGTATCAACATCCAAAGGGATGTTGCCCCATAGTATCACACTTATAGGAGTCTAGGGTGTATGCTTTGAATCCACAACTCACACAAAAGAAAACACCTAGAAGATTGCCTTATCCTCAAGGTAATTCTAGGCAATTCTACCAAAAACAATAATATTATCTAAGTGAAACTCCACTACAACCATATGAGAAGTATCAACAATGGTAGTGACCATAGTCATGGGAACTAGCACCACCAAGGTTGCAATACCCTTATCGATAACCTAATCCATATGGGTATTATGTTTAATAGCCTTTGTCTTCATGTGACTCTTCCAATCATGTTTCTACTTTCCAATCTCACTACCACCCTTTTGATTATTATTGAACTCATTCTCCACATGCAAGAAGGGATACCACCTCTTACCCTTATCCTCCTCCTCTCCCTACACATCTTCCTCCTACTTTACCTATGCATGATGAACTACTAGCTCAACCACAATAATGCAATGCTACTGGGGCCATTAATTTATAATTGATTTATCAACCGAGTGGGTTGGATACTTGATCAAAGAAAAGATCTTTCTTTCAACCCCACAATCCACCTAAGCCCTCAAATACACTTGTGGTTGACAATCTTGTTCCTCCATCTTCCTCTATATAAACTTTCTTTGAGTCCCCTTGAAATCAAAAACCACCCAGGATCCATACTATGATGCTTACTCATGTCGTATCTAATTGGATCTATGTTGGAAACCTTCTCGAGAAATTAGTTGGTCCTAGAAGCCCCCTTATTTATTTGTAGATTGNTTGGCTTCATGGCTAGATTAGTGTAAATGTGATGTTGGCATATCCTAGGATCAATCCCTATGAGTTCAGGATATAATCAAGAAAAAGCTACTGGCCATTTTTTAACTACATTCAACAACATCTTTTTTATTCTAGAGCAAGATTTGCATTNACCATTGTCTATAGGTGGTCCTATTCTACTGATTTCCTAGTAATCAAGGTGGAGAACTACAAAGGGGATTTTCCAATCATCATGGGAAGGGCATATCTAGGAACTATTGATGCAAGAATGAGCATTAGAGATCTTTCCCTAGAAATATCTAAAGAAAATGAGTTTGGAAAGATTAAGAAGAAGCAAGTTCCATGCATCGTCTACAGTAATATAAGGTGTAATTATGTGCAAAAACTCTGGGTCATGAAACAAGCATCTATCTCTACATGCAAGCAGTGTGCACCAAAAGCATAAATTCAAGGGTGTTTGTATGTAATAGCCACAAAATAGAAGGGTACCTAGTAGCTGACCATTGATTTTGATAGTAGCACACTTTGCATGGAATTGACTGAGAGCCTAACATGTGCATATGTCACAGGCATGGATGAACTAGAGCAAGTTCATCACTAATTCTTTGATGACAAAAATGGTAATACTTACAGGAAAGAGTTGGAAATTCCTAAAAATTTCAAGAAAGCCCCTTGAACTAAAAACTCTACCAACCAACATAGAATATGTGTTCTTAAAAAATGGGAAACTAGTCATAACCAATGCAAATCTTGCTCTAGAATAAAAAAGATGTTGTTGAATGTAGTTAAAAAATGGCCAGTAGCTTTTTCTTGATTATATCCTGAACTCATAGGGATTGATCCTAGGATATGCCAACATCACATTTACACTAATCTAGCCATGAAGCCAAAGAGGCAACCACAGAGGTGATTGAACCCCAAACTAAAGTAGATCACCAAAGAGGAAATTAAACAACTCCTCAAGGTAGGGTTCATTTATCCTATTGTAGATAGTGAGTGGGTTAGTGCACTTGTGATTATGCTAAAGAAAGGAGGGAAGTGGCAAGTTTGCATTTATTTTTAGCTACTAAATATGGTAACATTCAAGGACCATTTTCCATTGACATATGTTGATCAAGTGTTAGACACAATATCTAGGAATTGCTACTAAAATTTTCCAGATGGTTATAGTGGCTATAACTAAATTCAAATTGCACCAGAGGACCAAGCCAAAACAACATTCATGAGTTTTTGTCAGACTTTTGCATATTCTAAGATGCCATTTGGTCTGTGCAATGCTCTTGCTACATCCCAATGCCTAGTCCTAAGCATTTTTAAATAGAAAATTGATAATGGTATGAAAGTCTTCATGGATGACTTCTCCACCTATGAAGCTACATTTGAGCAAGCCCTGAACTACCTTGAGAAAGTACTGAAATGATGTGTTGAGACAAAACTCAAGATCAACTGGCAAAAGAGTTATCTAAGACTCTAGAAAGGCATTGTATTAGGGCAAAGAATATCACAAGTAGGAATTGAGTTAGACCCTAAAAAATAAGGGTCATCTAAGGAATAACCTGTCAACTCGAAACTGTCAAAGATGTTTGATCATTTCTTAGACATAGTAGCTACTACCAACAATTCATAGAGAATTTTTCTAAGATCACAAAAGCATTGGTGAAGCTGACAAAGAAAGATGCTCCATTTTTCTGGACTATGGAATGTGAAAGAGTATTCCAACAACTAAATGAGAAACTTGTAGAAAATCCAATCCTACAAGCATCTAACTATTCTAGACCATTTCACATCATGATAGATGCATCAAATTATGCCTTGGGAGCCATGCTTACATAGATGAATGACAAGAAATGTCTATACTATATCCATTGTGCAAGCTAAAGAATTGTGGATGCACAACTGAACTAGACCACCACAAAAAAAGAATTAATGGTAGTGGTGTTTTCTCTAGAGAAGTTTAGGCATTATGTGCTTGGATACAAGGTTTTTATGCACATGAACCATAGTGCCATCTGCTTCCTAATGAACAAGCCAATGGTGATACCCCATGTCATACAATGGCTGGTGATCTTATAGGAATTTGATCTTATGATGGTAGATCAAAAGGGTACTAAGAATGTGGTTACTAACCACTTGTCTTAGTTATAATGGAACAACAAAGAGGAAGAAAATCACTATCTGATATGTGTCTTGATGAAATCCTCTTTGCTAGAGCTATAAGTAAATAATTTCCTAATGAATTTAAATGGTATGATGGCATTCTCACCTATCTTCTCACTCAAGAGATGTCACAAGAGTTGGACCACTAGAAGAAATAACAGTTTCTTCACTAGGTGAAATGCTTCATGGAGATCAATGGACACCTCTACAAGGTGTGTGCCAATGATCTAGTTTGTTGGTATGTTCTTGATGATGACCTACTATGTGTTCTCCAGGATGCTTATGAAGGTCCTTGTAAAGGCCACTATGCTAGGAGATGCATGACCATTAAAATCTTGATGGTAGGGTAATATTGGCCAACAATCTTTAGAGATGCTCACCAATACATCCACTCTTGTGAATGCAACCAACGAGATGGTAGAATGATTGCTCAAATGGAGGAAGCACAACAATGGATCCAACCACTAGAACCCTTTGACATCTAGGGCATTGATTTCATGGGTCCCATCATCCCTATGTCAAATGAAAAGGTGTACATCATATTCACTGTTAACTATTATATGAAATGAGTAGAAGCAATAGCTTTCACCGACTATACATCTTCCATTACTACTCAATTTGTACAAAAAAATGTTATAAATAGGTTTGGTGTGCCACATGCATTAATTTTCGATAATGGAACTCACTTTTCAAGCATTACTTTTTGAAAGCTTATGCAACCCTTTGAGGTTGAACATAAACTCGCAACACCCTACCACCCCCAAGCTAATAGTCAAGCTAAGGTTACTAATAGGGAAATCACAAGGATTCTAACAAGAAATATTAGCAAATATAGGAAAGACTATAGCACAATACCAAACAATTCCCTTTAGGCTTAACTTCCTATAGGCTACTCTCCCTATGAGCTTGTGTACAAAAAATTACCAATACTTCCTATTCAATCCAAGCTTTGTACACTGTCAACAACTTTTGACCTTAACCTTGAGTTGAGACTAGCACAAAAAGAAAGATTGATGAATCTCAACTTGCTAGATGAAAACCAATTGGTGGCTCTATCATCTAATGAGCTACACAAGGCATACAAAAAAAAGTGTCATGACCTTAAAATCAAGAAAATCAAACTTCAACTAGGAGATAAGGTTCTCTACTAGAACCCCACACGTACCTCAACGAACCAAGTTCTAAACATTGTGGAAAGGACCTTACATCATTTACAAAACTTTTCTTTTTGGGGCCATGATGATGTACAAACTTGAGAGCCCAAACAAGAAACAACTAGTCAACATACAACAAGTCAAACCTTTCTATGAGCATAAGCCAGCTAATATAGCAAATGCCTCATCAGATGGACAACCATGCTCCATATTTTGGATCTCCTTCTCTTAACTTAGTCATTGGGAAGATGGCCATCCATGCTAATTATATAAGTGGCTCCTCAACTTTTCATTTTCTTGTTTTACACATTTTTATTTTACAACTTTTTGTTTTGCACATTCTTTATTTTACATCTTCTTGTTTTCATGTTATTAATCTTTTCTATTTTTTATTTATACCATCATTAGTACATTTTCTATTTCTTGAATATTTTACACCTTCTTTTGTTTTATTTTGGTACATTTTTCTAACTCTTTGTTAATAAGTGCTAGGCACAATGGTAATACTTGATGGTGGTATGTACTATCTAGTAATTTGATTGTTGGTATCTATATTCTAGCTTTGAATTTTGTTACAAATAATTAGGACATGCTTTCTTTTCATGCAATAGGCAATGAGTCCACAACATCCACCCATCTACAAACTCTATGGTTTTCCTTATTATAGAAATGTGTAGTCCTTTTTTCTTTAATAAAACTATAACAAATTTGTGACTTTCGTAGCTTCTAGATTTGGAAAGGATTCAAAGGTTTCAATAGGGTGTGATTTCAAGGGGATTCAACATTCTTTGTGCCTTTCTATTTACCTACATGCATGTTTGTTTTCATGGATTTCTTACCATTCCATGTTAACCAATAAAGGAAGTTGATGAGTGGCGAGGTACCCCTACACTCAACCATACGAAATGAGCATCGCACGCACGATCCGATCGAACTCCGCAGATGGACTAGTTGTAGCACTTAGATAGTTAGCCTTAGGTCGTAGTTCAATATCTTCCCACCTGGACTAGTATTACATATGTCATGTATGGTTTAGTCCAGATGAGGTGTATAATGTGTTCCTACTTCTATCGCTACTCTTGAAGGCAATGGAAAATAATACTAACTAAGCTAAGCTAGGAGGAAAAGGCTAAGAGAATCTAATCTAGCCTAAGTGCGATGAGAAACCAATTCCTTGATCAACCATACACATCTTGGACTTCGTGCACAACTACCACTAGGACTACCAAGCGTAGCTCCGAGGTACGTCACTGGGATTACTAAGCGCAGATCCCAAATACGCCACTGGGTTACCAACCGAAGATCCTGGATATGCCACTGGGCTACCAAGCAGTCACACTTAAATGCTCGTAATCAAGTCATACTCGTTCCGCTTCTAGGAGTTTAAGGGTGAGAGACTAATCATGATGAGCAACCGATTCCTTGACTAGCTGTACACATCCGTAGATGCTTGTAGTCAAGTCATACTCACACCATGTTATGAAACCAATAAATAACATTAAATAAATAAATAAATAAATAAACTAAGTGAATGCTGCAATGATGAAGTAATCTCGATCTTTCTTGTCGGTCATGTGCATGTCCAAGTACGGCACACTCGAATAAAGACACCATACAATTACATTCACCAAACTGCGGACAGACACAGAAAAAAATCTAACTCTGGAGGGATCAAACTGCCAGAGCTTCGCTACTTCTAAACTGGGATCTCCAAACAAGAGAGTGCCATGTCTTATTTATAGATATGGTGGCAGATTGCGATATCATGTACGCGATATTTTAGGGAAGATGCGATATCGCGGGGGATGCGATATTGTGGCCTATGCGAATCGCATCTCATCATACCCCCAAGACTGAATAAAAACTCATCCTCGAGTTACAAGGAGAACAAGCTTCATTGATTACATAGTGGATAGGTATGGGATTATTAATTGGAAAAATAAATGGACTAATGCTGCAATGTCGGAAGACACAACACAGAGAAAAAATACTACAACTACAAAAATGTGGAACTCATGTAGTTCCTGGTGGCGGTGGCTCCTCCATGGGTGCTTTCCCTTTGTCATGTGCTCTAAGCTTTGAAGGTTGATGATGCTGAAGAATAGCCTGGAGCTTCTCATCTTTAGTCCGAGGGTCTTGTTCCATCCATGCTGATGCTCCGATGTTTGATGGAGTCGGCACTTCCCACGGATAGGGTAGTTGTGGGAACATCTTATTAGCTTTGACATACCACAGCGTAAACACCCGTCATTCCTCTTCATAGGCTCTGGCTTTATCCTTGTATTCGTGAAGCTCTGTTAGCTGTCAAGCCAAGTTGATTGCAACATCTTTCTATCCTTGGTAGCTTTCTTTTACCACCGCAAGTTCAGAATTTGCGATATCTAGTTTTTCAGCCAACTTCTTTCATTCTACAAATTTTGCTTCATATTTGATGTGGGTGGAAGCTACCTGCTACTCGAGCTCTGACCTCATGCATCCTGCTATTAACATGGCCAAGTTGGCATATCGAAGGTTTGTCAACTCCATGTATTCAGTCAATTCTTGGATCTGCAGGTCCCAGTTCTTAATTTCTGCTTGGTGGGCGTAGGCATAAGTGTCCAATATGGCCCCCCAATCAGTGTGCTGGGCACTGATGTTGTTGATTTGAGCCTTGGCCATATGGATCTCCTTCTCCAAGATTTTTTTGAACATCCCCACCTGATCACCGAAATGCTCCTTCAGCTTCTCATGTCGTTTAACCTCATTTTGCCACAAGCTTATCTCGATGGCTGATTTTTGTCGAATAGCGTGTACCTCCTCCATTGAGAGGGTTCAATTTTCTTTGGCTAAATGGCTTACACCTCGGTTGACCCGAATGAACTGTTCTCGTAATTGATGGAAATGTTCATTGAGAACATTCTTTTGTTTCTTCACAGAAGTCAACCAGAGGTTATCTGCAACCAACTGCTTATTCTCTTCTTCTAAGGCCCTAAGTGCCTTAAGATGCACATGAGTTTGCGCCTTTGCTGCGGAGGCATCCCAAGTGGCCATCTCCTTTTCTTCTGCCACCTTCTTATTTTCTGCAATTAGTTTTGTTAGTTGCTTAGTTCTAAAGTTGTCTAGCTGGTCTGTGGGAACAAATTGCAAAGGATCCC
>MNCI01007073.1:11855-23407 GCA_015680685.1 Gnetum montanum | reverse complement strand
AACTGGGATCTCCAAACAAGGGAGTGCCACATCTTATTTATAGATATAGTGGTGGACTGCGATATCATGGCCTATGCGAATCGTGTCTCATCAGAAGTTAAATAAGTCTTTGCATGGTGTGGTTCCCATTTTGATAAAAAAAAGAGAAAAAAACAAAAAAAAATAAAACAATGGAAATTCAAAGCACACCCCTTAGAAAAAATAAACAAGCTATAGGCACTGGTTATGAAACTAAAAAGACATGTTACCCATGCCTGAAGGCTCCCTCTAACTAAGGTCCTTCCTCACTTCCTACTTCTCTTTTCTTCTCTAATAAGGAATGGTGGTTGTTCTATGCGAGCACTCTTATGTCCCAAGGAATTGAACTGGTCTTAGAATGATGATGTAATATCATTGAACATGGTTGGTTTTGGTCTAGACTAATGATGGATTTTATCAAGTTATTTAACCATAAAATTCACAAGGGACTTCATGTGACCTTAATCAACAACTCCATTCCACTCTCTCTCATCCATATATTCTTTCTATGTCTCACCTCACTACCAATTTTATGTTCTTCTTTGATGTTCTAGTTTGATGTATCAAAATTCTTAGGTAGCTTCTTTCGGGTTTTTGTACTTAACCTTCCATAACCATTAATCATCCATGAAGCCCATGGACTCCATGGTCTAAAGTTATGTAAGGGCAACAAAAGGCCTATACCTGCTTTGGGGAGGATCCACTTGCATAACTTTTGGTTAGTTAAATTCTTTATCCTTAGACACTCTTACAATCAAATCCTTTTTAGCTCCCCATCAATGACATCCAATTGTACACACCTCACAACATTTTTAAATAAACTTCCTTTTTTTATTACTATGATTTCTTACACCCTCTTCAAATATGTCCTTATCTCAAACTTTTTCAAATTCAATGGACCACTTATTCATGTTCCCTATTTTTTGGTCTTCCTACTAACACTCCTAAAGGAATCAATCTATCACAATCACAACCTAGCCAAGTGTAACCACTAACGAGACAAGGTACTTAATACTTATGTATTACACATTGCATACTAATTTACAATTTTGTTGCAATTGCAATGGAAAGTGTGAATTGGAAGTAGGACTATCTTCACCAAGTATGATGTAGCAACACCTTATGATGAGGATCATTCATGATTTTTGGATCTTCTCCCTTGCTCTTTAGCTTCCAAGAGGCATTAGATGTCAATTTTATCTAGGTTGTTAACTTCTCTTATCATGACCACCCAATTTTGTAGAAGATTGTAAATCCATACACTTGGGTACTTAGAGCCTATTTGTTTCATCTGAGTTAGTTTGTATGTTAGTCAATAATCCCATACCTTCCCAATATTTGGTAAGGAACTTGTTTCTCCTCTTTCTCACTTGAGGACAAGTTTTCATTCAGTTATTGGGGTATGATGAGTCATGTTCTGATATGCTCCAATACAAGATACCTGATATTGGAGCATCAACATTGGATACCAGACGTCGGAGCCCAGGACGTGATGTTGAATATCTGATATCATGGGGTATATATCATCCTATAAATATAGTGCTTGGTCTCACAGTTTGAAGAAGTTTTTAATTGATTTTTTTATAGTTTTTGCATAGAGTAGTGAAGCTCTTGCAATTTTTTTTAACCAAAGTTAGAATATTTCTAAGTGCTCGCAATAGGAGTCTGAGTGTGTATGGATCTTTGTTTGAGCACTGATGTACTTGACCACAGTAGTGTGATGGAAATAAAAATTATCCCTTTTGATAATCCTTGCAACATTGAGAATACATTGATGTTTCCTTTAATGCACTTTACTTTAATGCATTTAAATTAAGTAATTAATTTTCAGTTGTTAATGAACATAAGCAAGACTACTTCAAGCATACATATAGTGCTTAGTAACCTAGAAACACTTAACATTTGGTAGCCTAGCAGCGCTATATGTGTTCAGGATGTGTCAAGGAAAGTGGAATGGGTACATGTGTTAGGCTAGCTAGGTAATAAATAAATTAAATCTTAAATTGCTCTACCTTTCATTCCTGTTGTCAGAGATTGAATTTATAAAACATAAAATGATAAAAATCATGTACCTCAATTACACTTAAATCATATTTTTAAGCTTCACAAGTGTAGTTGGGAAGACAACAAACATTCTCAATGCCCATTTCACTTCCTACAGGAATTAGTGCATTGGAGAACTATAGGTCCATGAAATTTTACTGAATCATGTGTAAACACCTTAGTGATTCATATGGTTGGGCATAGGGGCACCTTGCCACTCATCACTCAACATGCTTGGAAACAGACATCTAGAATTTATAATAACTTTCAACCAAGCATCAATGAAGTCATTCTTAGTGATCAACCTACTTTATCTACTTTGTTCCTTTGCATTTGGAAATTTCTTCAACCATTTCTTGTCTATTATATTCTAAAGCTTCAATGCATAGTTAATTTCTAGTAGTAAGAGCATAACTATGACCTCTCTTTAGGAGTCAAATATCATATTATTAAAGATATTACTTTTTAACTAGAACTTCAAGCAAAAAAGCTCCCAATGAAAGCTAACAATTATTTTATTTACTATAGTATTAATTTTTTGTTGTTTTAGAGGATCAAGTATGGGAAACTTTCAACTTTTGTTAATATTTATTCTTTATTTTTTATTAATGTACTTTTTTATCTTGAAGAGAGTCTTTTTCTTCTCTTTTCAAGAAATCATTTATTAAGAAGTGAAAACCTATGAGGTTGCTTCTAAATAAGGACAAGGCTTAATCTTTTTCCTATCTTAAAGGGAAATTTTTTTAGAATTAGTTGTAAGAATGAAAACCTAAAAAGGAATTTTCAAAACTATTGGGCTTTTTATTTAGACTTTGTCTTCAACGATTTGATGTACTTTAAGTTTTTTTTCTTAAATATTATTATTTAATTTTTTTGGAAGTTTGACTCTCTCTCCTTGGATACTATGTGTTTGAATTTATTCTTTGTTATTTAGAAATTAATTAATTAAATATATTTTTTATTCTTTTAAATATTTTTCATGTTCTTTTCAAAGTAGCATGTGATAGTACCTTAGTAAGTTATATTTGGACCTTAGATCCTTGATTAAAATTAAGAGGTAAACATAGTTATTAGATAATTCATAAAGGGGTACCTTAGTAGGGGTAAGATCCCATGTTAAATTACCATTTTTACTTAATATTAGTATGCTCTTGCAAGTCTAAATATCTAGTAACCCTTCCATTAGAAATTATCCAATTATACTATTGATATTTGGGAAATAGAGCCAGAGAAGAAGACCTTGCCAGATAGGTTAGAAGCTAAATCTAGATTTTCTTTGTCAACCAAAACCTTGGTAAGTTTTTTCCTTTAGATTCCATTTTAGGCTTTAGTTGGCTTTCATCATTGACCCTGGATTTTTCATAGGGTTTGAAACCTATTTATGAGATTTCAAATATGTGAGGGCTTTTAGTTGTAGGACTACCATTTAGCTAGAGAAAATTTAGTAGAATACTTATGTGCACATTCGAATTAATTGGTTTGACAACTATTCAATGTGATATCATAGGATTTTTCTTTACCAAATCTAAATTATTAATGCATGCCTTTTAATATTTACTATTGTAATATTTATTTTATCATGTTTGAAATGCTAGAGATCAAATTTTCCTCTCTTTAGATCTTTTTTATTTCATTTGATTTCTATTGAATTTTGAACTATAGAACTAGGGGTTTCTACTATAATTCACATTAGTAAGGCCAAGGTAACTACATGTGATGATGATGAAAAAGATAAAAATGTTCATCATGATGACACAAATCTTGAGGTGATCTTTCTTATGTGTCATGAATTTATTGCATGGTCATGATGCAGGTTACAACAAATTTTGATTTCACTTTTGAATACCATATATCATTTAAAGCAACTTTTGTAAAGATACCCTAGCTCTACTCACTTCTAAAAACTATAAGAATAAAAAAATGTAGCTTCTAGGACTTAATAACATGTCTAAAAGTCTATAGTAGTAAATGATTTCATTTTAGAGTTTTTAGATGCTTAGAACAACTCTTAGTTTTTCAAAATTTACTTATTGGCTATTCAATAATTTTTTAAATTTGATTAGAAATTTCATTTCTAGTTTTATTAGTCCTTTGGATTCTTGATTGGCAACAACCTTCATTGGCAATAAACTCTATTTTGTTTTTTCAAGTGATTTGGATACACTTTCCCACCACCCAAGATTATATATTTGATTTATGTTTGGTATTAATGATTTCTACTTTGATGATGCTTATGTGAATCACATTTTTTGTTAAGTATTAAAAGTGATTATAAAGGATCATCATATAAAAGCTTAATGCTCATCCTACCAAGGTAGGGTCCTAGGAGGGGTGGTGAACGAACTATTGACATTGTTTATGTAATTAGTTTCTATCTATTATTTACATTTATTGTGCTCTTTTGTGTCTATTTTAAGAATGCCTACTACTTTCTCTATTATATTTTCTTTGGCATTCTTTGTTTTTGATAAGTTGCATTTTATTTTTATAAGTAATACCTTTCTAGCCTAAGCTTGGTTAGTAGGGTGTTACAAGGAAGAAGGATATTCTTGATATTAATTTAGTTGCTAGCAAATTTTCTACACTAATAAAGCTTCTATTTTTCTTTTTCTTTATTAAGATCTTATCCAAACATGTTAAGTTGTATTAAATTTTGATGAATGAAAGTAACTTATGTATTCAAAATGAAAATGTACATCACAAATTATGTATGTGTTAGAGCATTAACAATCATATGAAAATGTGGAGGGCTAAGGAAATGAGAATAAGAGAAAGCAAGAAGTTCTATTAAATTAAAAGTAATCCATCATTGAATAGCCTTACAATCAAAGATAGGAAGGGTGATAATAAACCCTGAGATCCACCCTTTTCATAATTAATAATAAACAATAACAAAGGCACCATAAAAAAAGATAAAAAATCAAGATCAAAGATATAAGAACTAGCATAAGCCTGTTGCAAATGGTTACCATGTCATTTAAAGTATGAAAACTTTTGATGTTCACCTAGAATTAATAAAGGAGAAGAGGCCACACCATTTGAAGAATTATGCAAGGAAACTAATGAATGAATCTTAGAGAAGAAAAATGATATATAGTTAAAGAATTACAAGAATCACGATGGAAAAAATAAATAATTATCATAGAAAATTACTAACAAGAATAAGGGAGCATATGAAAAAGCATGGTAATAGATCATGTGAAGAATGTGAAAAATGTGAAGGGATGAATGGGTATTTATAGAATTGAAAATTATAATTAGGATTGGGCACATGGCTTAATGAACTAAAGCCTTGTCAACTTAGTGGGTCTTAAGGAATACCTCCTTAAAATTTAACTAGATTCACCATAATCCAATGTGTAGACTACCCTAGTCATAATCCTTCTTAGTCTAGACCATTCTTATGAAGGATGTTCTTAGTCCAAACCATCCCTTTTAGCCCATGAATCATTCTTAGGTGATTATTTTCCATGTAAAATATGATAGTATAGTAATATCCAACGAAGGTTAAATTTTGTAAGCTTATAGATCTTTCCAAGAGCTTTCAAAGAGTACCAAGGAGTTATGGTCTCTTGAAGTTGGGTCAAAATTTAAAATTTTCTTAACCACTCTTATGAGTTGCAAATCATCCCTATGACTAATGAGAATTTTCTTGACTACCCCAATGAGTTATAGACTATCCTTGTAACTAATGGAAAATCTTTGGACTACTCTTATAAACTATAGATCACTCCTATAAGTTGTAGATCATCTTGTTAGACATACTTAAAAATTTTTATTAAAAGAAATAATCTACAAAAGTTAAGATAAAGGTTAGAATGAATCCTAATAAGTGTATGCTACTTGACATCATCTAATTAATTCACATGGTGTATGAAATCTTAGATAAGTGGGATTGACATTGAGAGCAATTCACATTCAAAAATTGAAGTATATGTATCAATAGAGGGTATTCTTGACACTTGTCAAAAGGTAGTTAGGAATGCAAGTGGATCATTATGGTGAGGATTTGTGGCAAATATGTACTTTACCTTGGCCCTATTTGACTCTATCTAAATCCATACCAATCCCATTTAAATGGTTAGTAACTACCAAAATTCATAACCTCTCTACTAAATTTTACCAAGAGTATAATATGGAGGTCTTTGAAAGATCAATTTCATGTAATGATCCATTGAATATCTACAAGAAGAAAACATTGGTAAATCATGGAGCAACTACAAAAGAAAATGTAAGATCTAGAGGCAAATTACAAATAGATTCATGAAATAAATGAGTAATTGAATGGATAGTTGCTAGAGATTATACAAGTGATTATAAATCTTAAGAAAAGGATAAACTATCAACTAGGTAAGGTAAATGGTAGGTTGTATACTATGCTCTCCATGATTTGAAGATTTGGAGGAGTTAAAACCCCAATGGTCTCCTTTGTATCCTAGATAAGAGGAAAGTATGACCTTTGCAAAGTGAAAGTCTAGAAGACCAAGAATGTCACACCCAAAATTTAATCATAGATAAATTAGAAAATCACTTATGAAACATGATAAATAAATCTTAATCACTTAATAAATTCTTGAGCAACTTAAACACTTACAAAATCATATAATCATATAAACATTTAGAAACTTAAGAATTTAGAAATTACCTAAAATATATGTTAACTTATTAATGCCCACTTAGAATACATTACAATATAAATTAGAGTTCAATTGAAATTTAGTATTCATTATCCACATTGTAAAATAATAGAATGACCAAAACATAATAACATAAAATACATAAAGAGATAATCTTTTTTCTAATGATGACGTTTCTTTTAGATCCACCTTGATCACCTTTAGAGCTTCCTACTAAATTTTCATGAAACACATGTAGGAAGGGTTAGAACATGTCCATAGTAGAGGAAAAGTCAACTAGAAGCTCCTTGGACTATGACTACAGAATGAAGCCCAAGCTACACTGCAAATTATTAGTGTAGTTGGAATTTTTATCCACATAAAAATTATCTTATAGTTAACCATAAAATGCATAAATTACTCATAGATGTTTGGTTTACTCATAATAGTGGTATTCCCATGAGGTTTTTAGCATTATACATTAGAGTAACTACAAGGTTGATACTAAAATAAATTAGCAATAAAGGACTACTTGGTGTAATAGCTTATTGATGGGATGAGATATTGCATGGGTTGCAATATCACGTATGTGATATCACGTCCGCCATGATATCGCATCCCACGCGATATCACGTCTTCCCCCACAATATCGCATACACGATATCGCAGTGTGCCGCCAAGTCTATAAATAAGAGGCGGCTCTTCCTTGTTTCTCATTCTAGGCCTAGACCATAGTGAAACTCTGGCAGTTTGATCCCTCCAGAGATAGAATATTTTCCATGTGCCCGAAATAGGAGCTCCAAAGGCCTAGACCATAGTGAAACTCTGATATTATACCTGAACACATGTTTGTGTATAGCAATAAAGACGAACTTCTTGGATAAACCTTGTAGTGCATGGAATAGGCTAAATAGGATTTTATTTATTGTTATTTACTATTTATCATTTAAATGCTTTATTAGTCATTAAATCTCTCTCAACCCTTCTCTCCTAGTTAAGTGCCTCAGTACGGCCGCTTCGAGCACGTGTGTTACGCTTGGTGATCCCAGCAATGATTAGCGTTTGGTAACCAAGGTTGCATTGGTTTAGGGTGTGAACGGTAAGTGGGAATGGATGAGGATGCTAGGTTAATTAAGACTTAGTTAGTTAGTTAAAGTTAATTAATTAGTCTCTTCAACCCTTCACCTTATCAGCATAGGAGATAAAATAGAAAAGCTATAAAAATCATATACCTCGAACTTACTTAACCATACATCATGAAAAATACAAATAAGTCTAGGAAGACAATGAATAATTAAGCTTAAGTGTTCCATAACACGTGTAGGCACTTAGTCTATGGATTTTGACCAGATCATGTGTGTTACGCTTGTATTCGTATGGTTGAGTGTAGGGATAACATGCCACTCATCATTGGCAATGTTGCTGGGGACTAAGTGTTTGTGCGCTAAGTACAACATAGGAAATCACTCACATCATTGGGAGCTTAAACGAACCTTAGGGTTAATCATACAAAAAAACTATATAATGGTTAAATAGCACATCAGTAAGACACAATGTCTTCTTCTTCTTCTCATAAGAGCATTACACCACCTAGGGATCATACAAGAAACAGTCGGCAGTCTAAAACACATAACCAAAATCAGCCAATTCCTCAACAATATCGAGTGGTATATACTCATCCCGATGAGTATATACCTGATTTTACTTTTATCCTCCATCAAGATGAACAGATGCACTGGAGATACTTGCAAGGTAACATAGTGTTAGCTCCAGATCGTGCAGTCCCCAACATGCTCCTCCATGCTTTGGCACAGATCGGCATGACTCAACTCTACGCTGAATACGTTGCAGCAGATTTTGACATGAGGGATTACCATCCCATAGCTACACAACGTTTAAGGGACTCAAGGCAAGAGAGCCACCATACATTGTTGAAGGGAAAAGAGGTCCCGCACGTCCTAAGTGAAATTGGAGATGGTGAACCACTTATAACAGGTTCTCTATCGAAAGATGTTCCCCATCCTAACAAAAGTGAGGAGGTGGGGTATTAGAACCTATGCTCCATGATACATAACCCTGGTTCTGATCCCCATGAACACTAGCTATTCACTGAGGGAACAACAACACATGACAAGGATAGGCACTCAGATCGTCACCACGATCGGGACCGAAGCCACCAAAGGGAAGGTAAGAAACATCGTCATGGTGATGGTTCTCCTTCTTCTTCCCCTTCATCACATCATTCACCCTCTCCTTCCACATCAAGGCATAGTCATCAAGAGCATAACAGTGAGGATAGAGGTAGGCAAAATGAGAGACCTCGACGAGAGAGTCGAGAGAGAGGATGAGGGCAGTCTAGAGAGTCTAGGCATGAACGAAGGGAAAGTAGGGAACAACGTAGACATCATAGACATCATGAGAGAGATGATCATGATGAACCCCTACTTGCCACCTAAATCATGCTAGATATAATGGATACTGTGAGAATACCAACAAGGCATCAAAAAGATAGCCGGATCAAGCACTTAGACATGAACAATATCCCACGCTTTGAAGGAGGGTACAACGCTAATCCACAAAATTATTTATAGGAATTCCATGATGCCTACGCCTTACAAAACATAGAAAATAAGTGGTAGAAACTAAAGTTGTTTCCTAGGATACTCATAAAGGAAGTAGAGAGTTGGTACCGGTCCTTAGAACCGGAAACCATTAGGAGGTGGAGTACGATGTTAGAACTCTTCAACGATAAATATCAAATGTACTCCAGAGAGTCTAATTTGCATAAGCAGATCCAGGGATAAAAGCAAGGTAATCACGAACCCTTGGATGCTACCATGGGCCGCTACCACGCATTGCTACATCATTGCCTGGGCCATGGTTACGCACAATGGGATCAACTTCGCCATCTCGTAGATGGGCTAAGGTATGAAACTAGGAGAACCCTTGGGACTTATGCCCAAGGGAGACTATTAGAACTTAGATCCCATGAAATTCATCGCTTGTTGGAACAAGTAGCCAAAGAAGAAGGGGAACTATGAAAAAGAGAAAGCGCGAAAGAATATAACCGTGATCCTTCCCTCCGAAAGAGGGGAGTGAGATTCTATGATGAAGAGGATGAGTCACCACTCGAAGAGTTGGTGAATAGGAAAACCTTGCCACTTCAGAAGCTAACAACAGAAGTATCATCTAGTAAAATTGAAACTATCCTAAAGATTGTAGAGGAGTATAAGGAGGAATGAAATAGTGACAAGGATAAGAAAAAGTGGAGAGATTCAGGCCCTGCACATGACAAGGGTAAGGGGAAAATAACTATCTCCGATGAGGTTGTGAACTCAGACATAGACAATGATGGTGGATGTGAGATCTACCAATATGACCATCCTAAGGGATGTTGTCCAATTATCTCACATCTACAAGAGTCTGGGGTGTATGCACTCAACCCAACACTCAACCAACGGAAGACACCCCGAAGGTTACCTTATCCTCAAGGCAACCCAAGATAGTTCCACCAACCATTAACGTACTATCCAAGTGGAACTCCACCATAATCCATCGAACAACATCAGCAATGGCAATACCGACAATCATGGGGGATGCCACCGCTAGGGCAACAATACCCTTACCAGCAACCCAATCCTTATGGCTACTACGTATAGCAACTGATTTCTCCAAGTGACTCTATGGGTCACACAACTCCCCAACATCACTACCAAGTTTGAGAGTACTTTAGAAGGACTCCTTCTCCTCCAAGAGATGCTTCATATCCATACCATCCTCCAAATCCATCCACCTCTCTTCTGCCAATAGTTCCCATACCTCCTACTCCAACAATGCAAGGGGAACTCCCCACTCAACTGTAGCAATGTAATGCTATGAGAGCTGTGAACATTCAACCCGCTACTAGTTCTGACAACTGCAAGAAGAGAAGATCTTTCTTTAGAACCAAAATCCTAGACAATCTCTCACAACCACAAGCGGTTGAGTCTAAGTATGCTCCTCCAACACATAAGGCTTCGGAGCACCCTTCAGTCCAACAATAGAGCTTAACGCATACGATTATGTTAACACATACCGTAACCAACTAGATCAAGGTATGCCACCTTCTTAGGAAACTATCTAACCCTAGAAGTCCCTTAATCTACCTCCAAGTCATCGGGAAGGAACCACATAAGGCTCTTCTTGACTCAGGTTTTAGAGTCAACTTAATCTCATGAGAAATGTATCAAGCCCGGAACCTGCCCCAACTAGAGAAGACCAACATTCAACTTAAGCTAGCTAACCAGTCCATCATCATTCCCTTGGGATTGGTGGAGGACATCATTACCACTATGTGTGGTTGGTCATACCCAGCCAACTTCTTGGTGATAGAAGTTAATAGCAACGAAGGGGACTTCCCAATTAAAATGGGAAGGGAATGGCTAAGCACAATAGACACATGCCTAGGGATCTGCGATATTTCCTTGGAAATATCTAAGGTAAATATTTATGGAAAGATCGAGAAGAAGAAAGTTCCATGCATCACATATAGTGACTCAGAGGCTGGTGACATGTAGGAATCATGGGTGATGCAAAATTTAACATCTCCTACATGTAACCGGTGTGCACCAGAGGATAACATTCAAAGGTGCCTATATGTAGTAACCACTCAACAAGAGGACACCCCGTGGTTGACAACTAAATGAAAGAGCAACCCAATATGCATGGAACAACTCATGCTAACAATGAAGGCATAGATACATTGGAATATGAGCATCGCCAACGTCGACCCCTTAACTTAAGAACATTGATGAGTGGCAAGGTACCCCTACACTCAACCATATGAATACAAGTGTACACGCATGATCTGGTCGAACTCCGTAGACCAAATGCCTT
>MNCI01007069.1:0-15981 GCA_015680685.1 Gnetum montanum | reverse complement strand
TCTCAAACAAGCTCTTTGGTCAATGAAATTAGAGAAAAGGTTTTATTTTTGGAAGGGGAAGACTGACCTTTTAGAATGATTAGCTACTTTACAAGTGCGGTAGGAGCTAGGTGAAGAGGTGGACCAAGAGGAGAAGGTCATTTTGTGGGAGATTTAGGAGTTGGACATTGAAGAGGAGACTGATTAGAAATAACATGCTAGAACCACATGATTATGGGAGGGGGATCCGCACACGCATTTCTTCTTTGTTGCTACTAAAGTGAATCGAGCTACGAAGGAGGTGAAGTTACAGCTCAATGGTAGTTTGGTGCTGGAGCCTTAGGTAGTCGCTTCGACTATCTAGTAGTTCTGGGCTAGTATTTGGGCTTATCAGTAGACTGAGCCTATTTCAGTGCCTATGGAGGTTGTGCTGGGGGCAACGGAGAATCAATTATTGTTAGCACCGTTAACACAGTAGAAGCTTAAAGAGGTCATGAATTCCATGAGGGTTGAGCATGCGTCAAGGCCAAATGTTTGGCCAATTGAGCTTTTCAAGAAATTTGTGGATGTTATGGGGTTGAATATATTAGATGCTTTTAATCGGATGCTCTAGCAATAATAGGTATGAAATGAAATAAACTATTCAAGAATTGTGCTTATTCCCAAGGTGGCTGAGCCTTTTAATCCATCCTAGTTCTGTCCTATTGGGGTCTGCAACACATTGATTCAGATGTTTACTAAAATGTTGGTGTGTCTTCTTACTCCCCTCATGCCCAGATTGGTGGGGAATAATCAAACAGGGTTTGTCAAAGGGCAGTACATTCAAGATTAGGTTATCTTGCTTCAAGAAGTTATGCACTCGATATAGTGAATAGGGTATCCAGGCATGTGTGTCAAGTTGGATATTAGGAAAGCTTATGACATTGTTAGCTAGGATGCACTTGTTGAGATTATGAGACAGAAATGTTTTAATCAGAGGTTTATCATCTTGTGTATACAAATTCAAGCTTCTAGTGCTTACTCTTTTAACATCAAGGATAGCCCATAGGGGTTTTTCTCCCATGGGCATGGCCTTAGGTAGGGCGATTCCCTTTCATCATACTTGTTCATCTTAGCGATGGATATGTTGTAGGGCTACTACAAATTAGAGGGGGTGCAAGGCCTTTATGTTGTTGGGGTTGATTACATGATAGAATACTATGCTAATGATACGATGATCTTTTCACGAGTGTAGGTACTGCAAGCATACATTATTAATTGGGCATTGGATTGGATGAAGTGGGAGGTTGGGTTAGTAGTGAATTGGAACAAATGTACAATGCACTTATCTTAGGCGTCTTGTTAGCTTTGGGATAAGATTTTGTAGCGTTTGGGGATGATGGCTAGAATGGAGTAGGAGACGTACCTTGGACTTTCTATATTTGCGTGGAACTATAAACAAACATGGAAGTCCCTTATCTAATGCTTGTAGCAATGGGTTGATCACTGGACAGTATAGTTCTTGACAAGGAAAGGAAGGATGATCTTAGCCAATTCGATATTGCTAGCCATGGCTAGGTACACTGAAGTAGCCGTCACGCCACCTGTCAAGGTGGTGAAGAAAGTGGACCAAGTGGTTTGGGGGTTTATTTGGTTTGGTGGGAAAGGAGGGTTGAAACTTCACATGATGAAGTGGGATATTGTTGTCAAATCATAGGAGGCTAGGGGATGAGGGGTGCTAAAATTTCAAGATGTGATTATGATGGGCTATTAGGGTTTAGCTAACCGGCTAATACAACCTTTTTCCTCGATTGCACAATGGATTCAAATTATGAGGGCTAAGTACACACAATGGTAGGTGAATCACAATGACTCCATCATTTGGAAGACCTTATGTGCACATGTTACCAATATGGTGGCTATAGGTATAATGGGCAAGCCACCTCATGAAATTATAAAAAGAAAGCTTCTAGTGGTGTTGAGTTGGAGTTCATAATGGAAAGGATGCTTCCCAAAAATGTTAAAAGTGTTTCTTTGGCTGGCCAATCATAACATGTTACCTATCAGGGCTGTTTTAAAGGATCGAGGACTTCAAATTGTAGATACCTATTCGTTATGCTTGAGGGCATTTGAGATGGTTCGACATTTTCTATACCAATGTGAAGTTTCAAAAGAGCTATGGCTGTGTCTTGCACTTTTTACTGCTCATTGCGAGCAAACCCTTAGTGGGGATTCTATAGGGATTATGACTCTTTGGGCCCTTTGGCAAGTGAGGAACGCATACATGTTCAAAATTGCTTATGTGTCAACATCATGGCAGGTGGTGGCATAGGGGCTTGTTTTGTGGTAGCAAGCGATGTTTGCTATGGGACGTATGCCCATCTTTGAACTTGATTGCATGCACTTCTAGAAAAATGGGAAGCTTTAGGCCATGGTTCAATATGTGGGATGGGTAGAAGTCATTTAGTTGTTGAGGGGGGACCCTAATTTAGTGGATGAGGCCTTATTCATAAATTGGTGTGGGGATGGGACTACGTTTTAGGGGATCCACATCCAGCTCATGAAGGAGGTGCTGGCTGATTACTTGGGGGTTCCAAGCTTTGGTGAGGTGGCTCTATCAATTAGTCATGGATTTCAAGATGCACAAATTTTCTTCATGGGGACTATCCTAAGAACTGCTAATGAATAGATTCCTAAGATGGTGCTATCAAATTTGTGGTAGGATGTGGTAGAGTTAGTTGACCATTACTTTGTCTACTCTGGCAATGTTTTGAAGCTTCAAGGAGTTCATTTTGCTTTCCCTAAGTCTATGAAGTTGGGGTGGTATGTTAGTCTACCTAAGCCATATTGCTTGTGTAGCGTAGGGGGTGTCACTCAAGGTTAATCCTTGTGCTCTTGAGAGTTGTGATTTTGATTGGTCCCCAGACCCGTGAGGCTAGAGTTGAGGCTTTTTTATCATCATAGGGAAAAGCCCCAGGTGGATGCTAGGGAGGGGTCTGAGACTATTTCTGAGAATGATTGAGAGAAGGAGGTGGTGGTAGATCTGTTGGAGGCTGCATAGGCCTAGATCAGGAAACTACAGGAGGATAAGGAAAGATTGGAGATTATAGTGGCTTAGGCTAGCAATGCCATGGTAGTGGAGAAGGCTACTGAGGAAGCTCAATAGGTGGAACACTACATGTGGGAGGTGAAGTGGGTGGCCCAGGATAGGAGTTCGAGCAGTGGCTGAGCATACTGGAGTAGCAACAACAAGAACAAGAAAAGGAGTTTTGGTGCAATTGGGATTTGAAGGAATTAGCCCTAAGGGTTATGCTTGAGGACTCACTTTGAGAATAGCTATGGGATGAGATGCGGTAGACTAAGTAGATTAGCACAGAACGAAGGAGAGTTGAGGAGCAGGCATGAGAGTGTGAGAGGTGAGAAGAGGAGAAATGCTAGAGAAAAATTAATTAGGCACATGCAAGTGGTGTTCGGATATGGTTACAGGATAGAAAATGCTTGTGTGAAGTAATGAATATTTGTTATGAATGATGTGGGGGGCTCTACATCGACACATGTGCTGAACTATGGCCAAGCTCCACCCAAATGACTGTGTGATGGTGGAAGAGAGGGCACGTAAGGTAGAAAGAGTGAAGGAGTTTCAACAAGCTACCTCATTTGTTAACACATAGGAGCATTAGACCATGCTTGACAATATACATGCCTTGGAAAGGGTGAATTGCTTATGTGCATAGTTTTCGTGGAGGCTTTGATGCTAGCTACTTGTTTTTGGGCTTTTTGGGACTTGGGGCCCTATGGTTGATGATGTGGATTAGTCTTTTTGGGACTTGGGGCTCTGTGGTTGATGATGTGTATCAACTAGTTGGGCCAATTGCTTGTGTTGACAAGTCTTAAGGGGAGGGTGATCTTTGTGCCTGTGTTGATTTCGAGAGGGGGGATGTTGGATCTTTTGGTCTATTTCGTGATTTTGGAGTGGGGGGTATGATGGGGGAGTTCACCCCAAGTTTGTACATATTTTCTTTAACCTTTAATATAATTTTGCATGACCATTTCTCAAAATTAAAAAAAAAATGAGAAAGCCATGACATCAACATGGTATATGTAAGAGAAATAATTACAACTCAAGAGGAGTTGGTTATAATAGGTCTTTTAACTCATGAAGATCCGTCCATGGATTGTATTTGTAAATTGAGCAAAAATTATGTCTAGTGTACTTTTAGTCCAAATGGATTGATCTTGAAAAGATTTTTATTGTATTCATCTAACGAAGTTGTAAAACCCATTAAAAAAAATAACCCATGAATGAGGTGATAAAACTATATTTAATGTGCATAGTTCATCCCCAATTCACACATTCAACATTTTGCAATTGAAATCAAGAGAGCAATTAGGGTTTGTGAAGCACACAATTGGTAGAGGAATTCTAGAAATCTGTTTGTAGAGAAGATATAGAAATGACAAACATGAGCATTTCATGATTAGGAGAGTTGAAAGTCAAGAAGGAAGGAGTTGAAGATATGAGATGGGCTAACTTTGATGTTGTTCTCAAAAAGAATGAAGAATATGAGCTTTCAACAATGCATTTTGCTACAAGAAGAGGTATTGGCCTTGTTCTATTACCATTTATAGAAATTTGTATGTTGTTACTTCAAATTTTCGTGTATGTGAGTGACTTATGTAACTAGGGTTTCTAAGGTATACTGCTTTGAATTTTCCAAGCTTTGGATTATTGTCTATTGGAGAAATTCTTACTACAATAGAAAGCTACAATGATGGGAGTTTGATTGTGAGGTTCAAAGAAAAAAGTTATTTATTCGAACTTATTGAAGAATGATTTGATATTTTTTCAAGGATTATAGTTTGTATTTTCCATGGTTGATCTGCATGATCATGCTAAGTACTATTTTGGAAGTGCATTCATAACCATTGAGTACTTTAAAGAAGTAAAAAACAAGATGTGGGTAAGCATGGATAGTCTTGTGGAGTCATATAAGGATATGACTATCATTTACTTAGCACTCATAGATTACTGAGATGACCTTTATCAAATCTCTTGGCCAACATTAAAAAATTTATTTCTTGTGAATTAATAGGGAATGAAGTGTGGTTGGGTAAGAAGGGCTCTTGTAAATTGTCACAAGGTTGTGAATAAGGTGTTAGGTGGAACAAATCCATGATTCAGGTTGGGAAGCTTGGTTACAGTCATTGCTAAATTGCTATATTCAATTGGAGCTCTATGTGAGCTCCAATTATATTCATTAACTGTGGTTTTTGAACTGCAATCAAGGTGTTTGATCTTTATACTATAGAAGAAGTTTGATTTGGTTTAGCTACCATCAAGAGAGACATAGTCATGATTCCTTAATCTACAACTACTACGGAAGAAGTCAAAAAAAAAAAAAAAAAACCCCATGGAGGAAAAGTTAGAGGAAATGGAAGAATGAAGCACTAAGTACCAAGATGATGAACCATGATTTGTTAGGCTCTGATATCAGACCCACGATATCGAATGCACAATATCGGGTATGCGATATCATGGCCTAGGTAACGATATTGGATACACAATATTGTGGTTCCTGTGTAGGCCTATAAATACCACATTTGGATGCACAGGAAAGGGAGTTAGTCAGTAGGTATAGAAGTAGAGTCTTTTTGTTCATTTTTAGTCCTCTCAACTCTTTCCTTAGTGCATGCCCACAGTGTGATGATTGTAATTGTACAGAACCTTTATTCGAGTGTGACGTACTTGGACAAGCGCATGATTGGCAATAAAGATCGAGATTGCTTCATCATTGCAGCATTCACTTAGTTTTAATTTTTTATTGTTCTTGTCATTTATTATTTTCTTAATTAATATTTCTTACCCTCCATTTACTATCCTTGTTATTAAATGTGGAATGAGTACAACTTAATCACGAGCATTTAAGTGTGACTACTTGGTAACCCAGTAGCGTATCTAGGAGCGCTTAAGTAATATAGGCTTGGTAATCCTAGAAGTAGTACACGAGGTCCAAGATGTGTACGGATGATTAAGGATGGATGCTCATCACACTTAGGCTAGCTTAGATTCTCTTCTCTCATTCCATATTAACTTAAACAAAGTTATTTTCCATTGCCTTTAGGAGTAGCATCATGATAGGAAACACATCATACACCTCACTCTAGACTAAACCATACGTGACAAAGCAAATACTAGTCTAGGTGGGAAGACATCGGACTGCGATCAATGTGTGACTATCTAGATACCACAACTAGCCCATCTATAGAGTTGTACCGAATTGTGCATGAACGTTCGTATTCGTATGGTTGAGTGTAGGGGTACCTCACCACTCATCATTGGTGCTGTTTCCAGGGACGATGCTAGTTATTCAGATTAGTTACATTATCCAAGATCGCTATAACAAAGTATTCATGATATATCTCTTAGAAAAGAACTTAATTTCAATTAAGTCACACACAAATTCACAACAATGTATCTCTCACAAGACTATGATAACGCAACAACTAATAAGGCAATTCATTGGAGAACCAACAAATTCTACGATGATGAAGACAAATTTTGGAGTAATCAATCTGATGCAGGGGCCTCCTATGTACATAAATGAAGACAACATCATCCCAACTCATAATTTCATAACCTACCTAGTGACGATGAACCCTTGCTAGCCACTAAGAGCTTGATGCATATACAAGAGGTTGTTCAAATATCTTGTAGGCATCGTAAGGAAAGCCGTCTACCTAGGCTTGATTTAAACAACTTTCCCAAGTTTTCAGGAGGCTATGATTTAGATTTGCAACATCATTTACAAGCCTTCCATGATGCCTATGTATGGAACAATATTGATAATGGATGGAAAAAACTTAGGCTCTTTCCTTTGACACTCATTGGCCAAGCAAAAGTATGGTATAGGTCCTTAAGACCAAAATCAATTCAACATTGGCTGACAATGGTAGAACTCTTCAATGAAAGATATCAAACTTATGCAAGAGTGTCAGCCTTGAGGAGAAAAATCCAAGAGTAGACACAAGGGCAACATGAACCCTTGGACATGGCCTTAGCAAGATACTATTTGTTGTTAAACAATTGTCCAGGCCATGGGTTCTCCGAGGAAAGGCTAATGTACCACATCATGGATGGGCTCTGTAATGAAACAAGGGAGACCCTTGGGATGTATGCCCGAGGTCAACTATATGAACTATGGATGCACCAATTCCAAGAGCTTATTAAGTGGGTAGCAAAAGAAGAAGGAGAAATGGCGAAATGGGAGAATGTTGAAAAATCTCAATAGGATCAAAATCTCAATTTAACAAAGGTCCATAATCAGGAAGAGGAGAAATCAACTCACCTCAAGGAGGTGGAATCATCTTTGCCAATACTACAATCACTAGATGAAATTGAGGCAAAGATCAATAAGATGACAAAATGGATGCATGAAAAATGTGGAGAATATACCAACACTATTAGAGGTAGAACCATGACAAACCAAGAAGTAGGACAGAAGACCCTTAGACAATTAGAAAGAAGGGTTGAAGAGAATAAGAACTCAACTGCTAATCATATGTATCAATGTAACATTTGCCTGTACGATCGCCCCAAAGGTCAATGCCCAATCTTGTCACATTTACATGAGCATTGTGGAAGAATGTTACATCCAGAGTTCGTACAAAAATACCATGTTCAAGCACAGTGGCAAAAATCCCAATCATGGGAGAGGCCACCCTCAAATTGGTCACACCCTTCATATCATCCGAACCCAAGCACTTATCAGGTTCAACATCCTGTTTTCCCAACTGGGTCAACATCCTCTATCTCGCCACATTATTATCAGTCTCCTAAGTACTATCAACCCATGATCTCTCCAACAAAATCACCACCTCATGTGCCTTACACTTCTCCTCAAATTCAATATTCTCATCCTTCATTTCCTTCTACATTGACACCAATAGTACCAGAAGGTTTTGCACCACAGCATCAACCCACAAATGTTACTTATGTTGCTACTGTCAACAGTAGTGGGAACCCTCCACAACGTCGAAGGCGTCCCTTCTTTAGACATGACCGTAGAAAGGGACAACACAGTTTCAAGACCATGGCATCCTCCAACTCAGCACAAGTTCAACACTGTGGTGCATCCTTCTCCTCAAACTCAACACCTCATGTTACCTTATTCGGGCCACCAATCAACACTCCAACAAATTTGCAGCCCAATGAATATAGCCACATAGGGAGACATATCAATCCTTGCATACCATCTTACAGTCAAGGGTGCCATAGTGGGTCAACTCTGTATCAATTAAACTCATCTTCTAACTTGCCCCACTATGTCAACTTTAATCAAGTGTGTGAGCCCCATCTTGGGTACATTCCAACCACCACATCAAATGACACCCAATAGTTTGGATATGATCGAGTCCCAATATTTCCAAAATGCTTGGATCCAAACCTTCCATTTATTAATTCTCACAATGATCAAAAGTTTAGTTATGGGGGATATCCCCCATTCTAAAAAGCAGAATTAATAAATATTTTTCCTTTTCTTTAATTTTACCATTTTTTGTTTTCTAGTTTTTCATCTTTCAATTTATTGTTTTATCTTTTTATTTATTATTTTATTATTTTATCTCTTTAAGGGTAATCTCATTAGTAAATAAAATACTCATGTGACCCGTTGGTTGAGGTGTTGTTCTATGCTATCAAGTATCAAGTGACTAATTATTTGGATAGTGACCTCACAACATCCACCCACCCATTCTATTAATAAGAGGTTCTACTCTGGGTACGATGATATTCTTGTCATCATGAAAACTTAAAAGTAATTTTGTGCTCATTATGCTCAGAGTAAAAAATGATGGACTAAGAGGGAATGACTAGGGTGTGGCATCAAGGGGACTTGTGAATTCTCTTTGGTGACATCTATAGGTGCTATCATGTAGCCTGGTTGTACTAAGATCCTTGTAGATCTAATGAAAAATGGAAGTAAGAGTAATAAAGGCACTCAATAGAAACTCAATGTTGTTCTGGGGATCCCACTAGAAAGACATGCACCCATGCTTGAAGGTTGGCGGCTTCTTCGGTTCACTATTGGAAAGGACAAAGTGCCAAAGTAGCTAAAAAGAAGAAGAAGAAGAAGACAAAGCACATAAGAAAAGATCAAAGAAAAATTATGTGTGTGTTCCACAGATTCCAAATCATTCCTCCCTTGGACAAAACACCAAGTAATTGTACACCTTGCTATCATGGTGCTCGTATGGTTGCCCATCATTGGATGAAACAATGCGATGTCATTGATTGGAGGAATAGACTTGGTCTTGATTTTGAAGCAACAGGCTAATGATACATTAATCATGTCCTATAACTCAGGATTCATCGTATCTTGGGTCAGTTACCTCATGTCCCAATCTCTGCAATCCCTGCTCCGATTCATCCCATCTCTTTGTTCATGAATTTGTGACTCGTGTCTTGTATCACATAGAATTCATACCTCATAATGGTGGTATCTACATGTGTGTGTTTGTGGGATTGGTATGGATTACATTTAAACCTTTTAGTACTTATGGACATTTTTAGGCATGGTTACGTAAGGGCATCATAGGTAGGAACTTGCTTTAGGGAGGACCCACTTGCACAACCTTTGTAATTTACACTCATTGCACATCATCATCACATCATTTTATACCCTCTGAGTACTTCATTGCCAAATCTATTCTTTCCTTTGTCATCATTTTATCAAACGTTCCTCAAAACCATTACATGTCCTTTTATGTGTCACCTAAACAAATCAGGTCTGACATTAAACTTTTAGGACAACTTTCTTGAAAAAATTTCCAACTCTAAAATCACACTAAGCAAATAATTCAACATTTATTAAAGGCAATGAGTAAGGTATGAAATAGTTGAACTTCTTTCAATAACCTTACTAACAATTGATCTTTGTGTGATTATAGATAGCCCCTAAAAGAGGACAACAAGGAGGACCTTCTCAAGGTGCAATTGAACACCCAGGGGAAGGTAGAGGCTATGAACCTCATGTAGAACATGTAGAGTAGGAGGCATAATCATTCAGCATCCATCAGGGAACTCTTGTCACTGCACAATCTTACCAAGCAAAAGGTGGAGAGGTCAGGGTCCCAACCTATGAAGAGGAATGATGGCTATTTATGGCATGGCATGTCAAGGCTAATCAAGTGTTCTCGTAGCTGCCATGTTCATGGGAAGCGTCGACTCCATCAAACATTGGTGCATCAGCATGGACGGCATAGGATCCTCAAACCGAAGAGGAAAAGCTCCAGGCACTCCTTTAGAGCCATCAACTTCCAAAACCTGGAGCACAAGATAAGGGGAAGAGACCCATGGAGGAACCACTGCCACCAGGAACCACATGACTTCCAATAAATTCTGTAATTTTGTGTCTATGTCCCAATTTTGTCATATTCAATTCTCCACTACGGCATGAATAAATTTCTAGTTAGTCAATAATCCCATACCTATCCATTATGTAATAAATTGGGCTTGCTCTCATTTTTTCCGACTCGAGGATGAGTTTTCATTTAGTCGTGGGGGTATGATGAACCATGATTTATCAGGCTTCGATATAGGAAATGCGATATCGGATCCACGATATTAGGTACACGATATCATGGCCTGGCTAACAATATCATATATGCGATATCGTGGTTCCTGTGTAAGCCTATAAATACCACATTTGGGTGGACACGAAAGGGAGTCAGTCAATAGATATAGAAGTAGAGTCTTTTTGTTCATTTTTAGTCCTCTCATCTCTTTTTCCAATGCATGCTCGTAGTGTGATGATTGTAATTGTATGGTACCTTTATTTGAGTGTGATGTACTTAGACATGCGCATGACTGGCAATAAAGATCGAGATTACTTCATCATTACAACATTCACTTAGTTTTAATTGTTTATTATTCTTGTTATTTATTGTTTTCTTAATTAATATTTCTTACCCTTCATTTACTATCCCTATTATTAAACCTAGAATGAGTACGACTTAATCACAAGCATTTAAGTGTAACTACTTGGTAACCCAGTAGTGTATCTAGGAGCACTCAAGTAATATACACTTGGTAATCCCAAAAGTAGTACATGAGGTCCAAGATGTATATGGATGATTAAGGATGGATGCTCATCACACTTAGGCTAGCTTAGATTCTCTTCTCTCATTCCCTATTAGCTTAAACAAAGTTATTTTCCATTTCCTCCAGGAGTAGCATAGTGATAGGAAACACATCATACACCTCACTCTAGACTAAACCATACGTGACAAAGAAAATACTAGTCCAGGTGGAAAGATAGCGAATTGCGATCAACGTGTAACTATCTAGATACCACAACTAGCCCGTCGATGGAGTTGGACTGGATCGTGCGTGAACACTCGTATTCATATGGTTGTGTGTAGGGGTACCTCGTCACTCATCATAAGACAATGTCATGAAATTTGAGAACAAGGAACTTATGACAGGCAAAAACAACTAAAAAGAAAATTTGGATGATGAGTTTGTAAGTTGTGTATGTGAAAAAGGAGCTTACAAATTGATGAGTTTTGTTTGTGAAGAAAGGACCAAGGAGTAAGAGTGTCTAGATGCCAAAGAAGTGTTGATTGACAAATGCCAGAGTTATTGGATGGGATTTGTAAGTTGAAAAATGCAAACCACAAGCTATANTTGGATGGGATTTGTAAGTTGAAAAATGCAAACCACAAGCTATATGAACCTAGAATCCACTAAGAATAGGCTATGTATGAATTGCTAGTTCAAGAATTCAGGTTGGCATATTAAGACATGATTACATGTTCAAATGAGCCTAGTCTGTGTAAAGGGCAACTCAGAAAATTCCAAAAGAAGAAAATCATGTATACATGAGTTTAAGATAAAAATTGTTGAATTTGACTCATGAATGATTGTTAAGGACTCAAGAACTATAAACAAGTTGCTAACCTATGTTTTAGATGATTTGGAAACATGGGAACATGAATAAAACAAGTATGGAAATGAGGGCTATTTTTTTGGAGCAAAGCTACATGTATGTGGAATGTGAAATATATAGATAGAATTTTTGATAAATTTCTATTTACATAGTAACCTACAAAATATAGTTAAAATTAATAGAAGGGCAGAAAAAATTTATAACCACTAAGAGCAAATAGTAATGTTTGCATGCTCTCATTTTGTAGGCAAGCTAAGGAAATAAAGAGATTAAAATATACTATTTATAAAACTAACTAAAATAGAATATTTACAAACAACTTCTTATGTATTAAAACCTTTAAGATATCAATGGCTGTGTTGAGATTTTTAAGGTGTGTTTTTTTAATGCATTATAACTTTTTATTTTATTTTTCTTGAAAATGTTTGGTATGCGTTCCATAGATGTTTGAAACACGTTTACATTCCATAAGCATGAGAAATGAGGAAATTTTTCTGGGAGCACTCTCCCATGAAATGATATTGCTAAATAATTAATCAATTAACAATCTCCTTTTTAAGATCCTGGTATAAGGGAGATTTTTCGTCTCTCTATTACATTGTAAGTTCATGGACTAACCTTTTGTGCTAGAAAGCAATCATTTTGATGATTAAAAAAATTGCAGAAGTATGTTGTTGTTCATTGAATTACCCTTGAAATTTATATGGATTTTCTATTTGAAGACATCTTTTCCTCTTTTGCACATTACAATTAGGAGGCATGTTTTGGTTATCCATTTGTGATTTTATAATTTTATTCATTATTCATTAGTCCCCTTTTCTCATCATTCCTCTCATGCAAGGAATACATTTTTGGAAATTCATGTTCCTTTTGTTTAGATTATGTGATTCCTTGAAAAAGGTGATTCTTTTAGTTTCATGTTATTTTATTGATTTAGATCTATTTAATTTATGTTTATTGGAGTGGATTTTCAAGATTAAATTGGATTATTATTCTGCATCTGGAATACAAAGCTTTGTCGTGGGTCATAATGCATTGGTAGCATATTTGCAAAGAAGCCTTCTTCGAAGGTGAAGTAAACTTCACATTATCATGACTAACATTACTTTGCTAGAAATATTTCAAATTTGTTATGTTACAACATGACATGACTTGATATTCATGTATGGCAAAAAATTTTCAGAGAGTAAACTTTATAGCCATAGATGGGTTTGAAAGTTTTTTAATACACCTTCAAATACTATTTTTTAGATATTCAAATGTTCATCTTCATTTTGGATGGGAACTTTCTTCAATTGATGACTCAAGAAACATTGCTAGGTTTTTCTGTAGCAACCAAAGCAATGATGCCTAAGATAATAGACAAGGTGTGTTATCTCATGCCCTTGCACATGGAAAGCTTATTGTTGTTTAACTGTCAAGTATGCTAGTATGGATAGTGCATTATACCATGCATCAAAGCTCATCCTAAGCTCACAAGGTTGAGTGAATTGACCACTTTTGAATGAGACCTATCACCTATTAAACCATGTTTGCAATGTGACGATGGCAATTTTCAAAGTGTGTGGTGGGGAGGAAGTTTGAAAATTAGACTACAGTAGACCTTTGGCTCATGTAAACTATTCATGTGTGCACTAGGAAGATATGAGCTTTATGTGACCATTATGTTAGGGTTTACCAATTACAAGATGTAGCTCATGGGAGTTGACCATGTGCAGGGTGTAGCATGCATTATTCACTACCACATTTTATGGGTTAGTTAATGCATAAAAGTGGCCACCATGCCCATGAATGCATTTTATGGGTTAGTTAATGCATGAAAGTGGCCACCATACCCACTAACGCATTTTTATGAGTTGGTTAACACATCACGGTGGTCTCCATATTTGATAACACATTTTTTGTACGCATTGGCATTAGGTCTCTTATGGTAACTGATTTTGTGGCCTATAAATTCATTCTTGATGGGAGAACAAAGGCACCACGAATCACAGCAGGATTGTAGTTCCGATCCCTTTCATAGATGCTTAAAGATTGCATACACCATCATTACAAAGTGCCTATGTGAAAGAAGAATGAGAATGCCAAATTTAATCTGAGGCATCAATGGCTAGAGGTTAGTTCCATTTGCTTAAGAATTGTGCATTTTTAGTTATTTATGCATGTGAATTTCTTATACCATTTGCTTTCGCATTTTGTACTTTGATTACTTATGCCATCTAGTTTTCTACACAATTATTTTCTTACATTTGGTCTTGGAGCATTAGATCTCTATCTTGATGTAGTTTTTGATGATGGTGCAATTTGGAAACAGTGGTTTTTTTAAAAAAAATATTTCTATGCTTTGTAGTTTGAGGAAGATCACTCGCTTCTAGTTTCTACCTGGTGAAATAGATTTTACTCTCACATTTTGTTGCATTCTTGTGCACTATAGAACTAGAAAATAGAAACCATTATTGCTGTGGCAATGAGGATATTTTCTTTGGTTATTTTGGAGAGTTGGTTTGGTTGTGCTTTGGCCTCCACTTGGGCATCTTGAACTAGAATAATTGAACGAATTATTTTTATACCATGTTGAATTTGGTAATTTATCAACTTTATGGATATTTTTATATATGTATGCATCATTTTCTATGTATGAATTATAACAAGTGATTTATATAATTTTGTATAATTAGAGAGTAGCCATAGCATGTTTAATTATGCAAAATTATGTACTAAGAGCTTTTGGATCACATATGATACACAACATTAAAGATTGTGATTAATCATATGTAATATGATAAAATTTATCACACAAGACTTTTTATTGTATTTAATATGATTAATTAGGATGATATGTTAAATTATTTTTCTTAATTTACCCACAGGGATTAAGAAAAGGAATACAATTTAATAGTTTCATCGTAAGGATATATGAATTTTTTTTAATTAAATTTTAGCCCACAGGAAATTTTATGTCATTTGATTCATATTTTTTATGATTTACATTGATAAACATGTCTTATGGTATTTTAACCTCAAATTTAGTGACATAAGCATGTTTGATAATGTAGTGACATTCTTGAATTAAAGGATGATAATTATAAGGTGTGGAAGGAGAGAATTCTTCTTCTTCATTTAGGTTGGATGGACATTGATTATGCTGTCATTAAGGATGAACCACTTGCTGTTATAGCAATTAGTCATCTAGATGATATTGGTAATTATGAAAAATGGGAGTGATCTAATCGCCTCTGTGTCATATTCATAAAAATCAAGATCTCAGTTGGTATGTGTGGTTCATTGGAATAGTATGATAATGTGCGCACTTTGTTAAAGGCCATTGATAAACAATTTGAGTCATTAGACAAGGCGTTGGTAGCACCTTAATAATGAAGTTCTCATCCATGAAGCTCACTGAAATTCATGGTGTGCGTGAGCACATCATGCAAATGAGGGATATAGTGGCTCAAAGCAAAATGCTTGAGGTTGAGATGTCAGAATCTTTCCTTGTGCACTGCATCTTAAACATACTCCCACCGCAGTATGGATCCTTTAAGATTTCTTATAACACACAAAAGGACAAATGGTTAATCAATGAACTAATGACCATATGTGTGCAAGAAGAGGGGAGACTTGCTATGGAAGCGAAAGAGAGTGTGCATCTGGCAACACAAGAAAAGAATAAAGGACAAGCCAAAGGCAAGTGGAAGGTCAAATTGCCTACACAAACTGATATTAAGAAAGAATCCAGATGTTTTTTTTTCTCTACAAAAGAAAACAACACATAAAGAAGGATTATTCTAAATATCAGAAATGGCTTGAAAAGAAAGGTACTCAACTCTCACTTGTTTGTTTTGAATGTAATATGGTTGATGTTGGCCATGACACATGGTGGATTGATTTTTGCAACACCCATTCATGGGGAGCAAGAGCTAGCACCCAAAGCCCCCTAGAAAGAAGAAAGTTGAAAGAAGAAAATGCCTAGGTGGATTTCTTTCTACAACCATCACACTAATGTTATCCTATAAAATTAAAATGAAATCAGCAGTGTACACTATCATCCACTATTAGTGTGGTGTGAGTTGGATGGCAC
>MNCI01007067.1:0-12417 GCA_015680685.1 Gnetum montanum | reverse complement strand
TTATAATTGACAACTAATCATTTTTTACCCCTGACTAGTTCAGCTTGTTTGTTTACAAAGAAAGCTGCACAAGCAAATATGCTGGTGCTTGGTCTAATTAATTTCCTTTGTAAATATTCCTGTATTTCTTCTTCACATTCTTTTCTAAGACTAGGAGACATTCCTATATGTTGGGCTCTAGCTTTTATTTTAACTTCGTCTTGTAAATCAATCTGGCACCAATCTTCCTTTTTGTGTCGGAATATTGTAGGATCGTCATTTGCAAATTGTAATAGTTGTGTTTTGATATCTTCAAAACTTGGTTGGTGGATTTCAATTTGGTTGACAATCCATGTTTCTCTTTTAGGATTTCTTTTTGGGATTTTTTGAGTTTTAAAATGCTGTCTAGCATTTATCCTAAGAAAACTATAATTATCTAAGCGGATAACTTATTTTGTAATTGCTATATCATAATTTTGTAAATTATCAAATCCAATTAGACAGTCATAGGATGGTAAAGGAAAATGAAAAACTTTAAAATATACTATTCTATTATCTGACATTACTATGGGTAATTTTGCTTATTTAGTTAGGAGTCTCTTCTGGGTATTAAACGAAATGTGAGATGGTTCTTTATCTTCCTAGAAACAAAGAGGTATAGTTTCTTCTCTAGCGAGAGATACCTCTGCTCCTGTGTCAAATAAACAATCTATCTTATACTTATGATATCTAGGCAATGCAATAGTGAAAGAACAAGCAAGTAAGATAGGTCTTGACTCATTACAATTTACTTCTAGAATGACACTTACCTGTTTTGTTTCTTTTTCATACTCTTGTTGTTTCCAACTTTCTTCTTATTCCTCTAACCGTTCTAATTCTTCTGTGGCTTGCTGTAGATATTTTTTAAGTTGTTTTATCCAAAACTGTCGCCACATAGAGGTTTGGACATTAGGAAGAACTACTTGTATTTCTCTAGAATGTTGAGTTTCTTCTATAAACTCTTCTTCATTAGGGTTTTGAGAATCTTGATATATCCCGATAGATTCCTCAATCATTTTTTATGAGCCTCAATTTCATTCTTCTTATTATTTACCTTTTGTTTATAGGCTCTAAACTTATGTAAATCTTCTAGAGGAACTTTTTGTCATTTTTTCTCTAGTTTTCTGAGTTGGCTTTTTAGGAGAGAGTACATTGGATCTCGTTCATAGAGATCATATCTATCTGATCCTTCATTCATATAGACATGGTACATATAACCTGAAGAATCAGTATCATAATCAACTATTCTTGGCTCATTAGGATAATCTGGAATATCTTCAAATTCCATTCCACTAGAATATTGGTATGAGGATTCCAGATAAATATCCCCATTGGAAAAAGATAAGTCAGAGTCATATGTCAAGAAAAAACCATCTTCGGTGAGTTTCATGAATTCAATGAAATTAATCCATTGTGGATGATTATCTTTCTTTGGACATTGACTAGAATAATGTTTGCCTGAGTAGATAAAACATCTAACTTCTTTGTTTTTATATGGCCCTTGTTTTCTCTTAAACATTCCTTTAAAAGGCTTTTGTGGCCAATTTTTCTGTTTTAGCTTAGGTTGATATTTCTTTTTCCAAACATTCTTAGGTTTGGAATACTTGTGTGAAGAGCATTGTGAAGAACTTTGTATTGGTCTACACTCACATGGCTCATTTTGTATTTTCCTATTTTTAATTAATTGAGAAAAATTATCTTCAGGACACATTTGTAAACATAAATCTCTACCTATTTGTTTTGTTAGAGAACCTACTAACTTCTGTGTTTTTTGTTGGACACAGAGATCCCTTGTAACTTTTTCTAAGAACTAGCGAATGGTGCTAAAACTCATTTCTTCAAGGTATTTTTCTTCATTTTGCAGTTGAGCTCTATAGTAACTTGCAAATGGTGTGGGAAGACATCTTAACAAATGCTCTTTTGCACCTATATCATGTATGAGTTTTCCATAATAATACCATTTTTCCATAATGTCAAGGAATGGAGATATGTCTTGGATTTTATGTAATCTTGAACTATAAAATGAAGCTCTATACGCATTATCTCTATTAGCTTTGTGGCGTAAGAATTCTTTAGTAATTGCATTTAAGAAAATAACATGAGGATTATTTAACAATTTTTTATGTACGGGAGCTTCTATGAAATTCCACCATCGTTTTAACATACCTTCAAAGTTTAACATGGCATTGAGTATGACATGTTCATATGTTTTCTTTTCTAAGACAATCTGTCTAGAGATAAATCCACTAATTTTATCAATTTCTTTTTGTCTTTCTCTAATCGATTTATTATCCATACTGAAATATGGTGGTGGTTTTTCTAAGGTTCATCTTATCTACATAGCTGTTAAATCTTTTGGATCTTGGAATATCATTTCTTGTTTTGTTAATAGTTTTTTCTCTTCATCATCTAAAGAACGTTCACTTCCTATGTAAAGTGTTTTATTGTCTTCCTCATTTGCGTTAATTTCTTCTTCTATTTTTCCTTTTTCTGCCTTTGGAATTGTATGGACTAGTTGTCTCCTTTGTACCCATTTTTTAGCTTTGTTTTTTCCTTTAGGAGGAGTGACTGGTGGTGAATCTATGTAAAGACCTTCTAAATCTAAAGTTTTTGATTGGGGATTTTTCTTATCCTTAGATTTGTCTATCTTTTGCTTAGGAACCTATATTTGGTGTAATTTTTTTACATCCTTTTGTAATTCTCTAACCTTTGCATATGTCATTAAGTTTTGGTCACTAACATAAGATATTTTATGGTTGGTCCAATTGTGGAGCTTAATGATGTCAGAAGATTTTTCTGTGGAAGTTTTATACTGCATCATATGGGCTATTTCTTTTGGTTCTTCCGTATTCATGTTGATCTGTAATAACTCATCACATTCTATACATCTAATGTCATGATCTACCTTATGTAGGTTTTCATGTGTACAAATCTGTTTACTTGAGCATGGTGCATCATCATTTGAACTAGATGTAGATACATCTTCTATGTGTGTTTTTTCCTTTGGGTCATCAACTACCATTTTTTCCTTTTTTTGTTTGATAATCTTCCTAGGATTTATTGTAATGCCTAGCTCTTTAAATATCTTTGCCATTCTTTGTATTTTCTCTTCTTGTTCTTCATAAGAAGATTTTTGTTTAAACAAAATTAACAGTTTGGCAAGTTTAACAGGTTTTGGAGCTAATGGATCATAAGGCAAGAGCTTTGGTGGTTGTAACTCTACATAGTACCTTCGGGATTTGGATGATGCTTTGAACAAGGATTTTTTCTGCTTTTTTCTGCTCATAGTATTCTTCTAACGGGTCTTCTAAGTCTAGGAAGAGCCTATGGATCAGGAGATCTTCTGTATTGATGTGCATTCCATATTCTAAATTTGTTGTTCCAACAAAAAGAGCTTGTTGTCCAAATGGTAAAAGGGTTTGTATGCTGACAAAACTAAACAGCTTAAAACTTAACCTAGTTCCTATCGTGCAGTATACACTACGATCTATAATATCAATAGGAATATATGTAATAAGCATTAAACTATTAAATAAGTGCGGATCGGAAAGAGAAAGTGTAAAATTAGGAATAGTAATTATTAAGGCATTTGAAACTAATCTATCTTTAGCCTGTGTTATAATAGCTTCCTGAAATGATTTAAAACGACGGTCTATTAAAGCTATCCAGTAGGGTTTTTGGAGTTTGTAATTAAAATGAAAATGAAGGTGTATAGTGATTTCAGCAAGATGAATGTATTGATAACCTTCTTTCTTCCATTTCTCTACCTCCCCCAGGTCAAAAAAAGTTAAAGCAACGAGGCATAAGCCAGAACCAGCAATACCTAAGTCACATTCGCTAAAGTGCATAAACTGGAAGGATTCAAACGTGTGCAATGAAGATTTTGGATAGAAATCTTTTTGGCAAGGCGGTGGTGGCAACATACTAGCATTCGAGGAGGAGCAATAATTAGATAAACGTTGAATATAGGAGAAAGTAGAATTGGAACCTGGATTTGGTCTTCTAGATGAACTCGCCATTAGACGTGCCTGCTCTGCATTTAGCGATCTGGCTTGCACAACTTACTCGCCTATCCGTCAGCCGTTACTGCATGGCTTACAGCACTTTAGAATGATCTTACGAGCAACCCTCACGTCCACCGCTGGCTGTGGAAGATGAAAAACCGCAACAAGGCTCTGATACCACCTCTCGAAATTACGCAGCAAAAATACAAATGCTCCCTTGAATGCACAGATAATAACCTTCTTTCTTCCATTTCTCTACCTCCCCCAGGTCAAAAAAAGTTAAAGCAATGGGGCATAAGCTAGAACCAGCAATACCTAAGTCACATTCGCTAAAGTGCATAGACTAGAAGGATTCAAACGTGTGCAATGAAGATTTTGGATAGAAATCTTTTTGGCAAGGCGGTGGTGGCAACATACTAGCATTCGAGGAGGACAATAATTAGATAAACGTTGAATATAGGAGAAAGTAGAATTGGAACCTGGAGTTGGTCTTCTAGATGAACTCGCCATTAGACATGCCTACTTTGCATTTAGCGATCTAGCTTGCACGACTTACTCGCCTATCCATCAGTCGTTACTGTGTGGCTTACAGCACTTTAGAATGATCTTACAAGCAAACCTCACATCCACCCCTAGCTGTGGAAGATGAAAAACCACAACAAGGCTCTAATACCACCTCTCGAAGTTACACAGCAAAAATACAAATGCTCCTTTGAATGCACAGATAATAACACAAAGATACACAAACACACACCATTTTATTGCACACAACAGGAATACAAAACTGAAAGGAATGCTTGTTCTTGAGCAAGGTGCATCAAAGAACAATCTCTCTTTCAGCAGAGGAGAGAATGCTTAGTTTTTTAGTAGAGAGCATCAAGAAACTGATTTCTTCTCCTTACAAACTCACACTACTTGCAAAAGCTTACAGACTCAAACTTGACACTACTACTTGCTTATGTTATTGCAATACCACACACTGCTATTTATAGCATTACAGACCGACTTTAGATAGTGGAAGCCAACTGGGACAATCTACTTTATGAGATTCGAATCAATAATATGGCAATTGTGGTAGACACCTTTTTCAGCGTGATGGAGGACTGTTGGGACCGAAGTCGACATCCTCTCCTTTTGAGTTTACTGCTTGATTATGAAATTCATCCAAGCTATAATCATGACGCCCTGAAGAATCTAATGGTGAACTATCTGTATTGACATTGGATCCTTCTGAGTGGAGTCCAACTAGGTAAATTTTGGACTTTCTTCCCCCTGTAGCATGATATTCGTCTATAAACCGATCTTGATAGTATAACTCCAGCATGTAAGGCACCTTCATGTGAACATGGCAATGATGCTGGATGTCATAAGCATTGGCCATATAAACATCTTGGTAAAAAGCTTGACCCCATGTGTTTTGCCAGTCTGTCCTCTTAGTGATTCATGTGACCAGAAAATAAACAAGACTAAAGGCCATATGTACGAAATGCCAGGCCATAGTAGTTGCACTACCATAGAAAGAGAAATCTCCATGATGATCGGTCAAGCATGCTTTGAGATATCCTGGATAATTTGGAGGGAGATGTATAGGAGCATGACCAAATCGTGCCCACCAGGACCAAAACATTGCAGAATCAGTGGATGGCATGGGTTGTGGATTGAACTCAATCCGGTACATATGAAAATCACTTGGCTGGTAATAAGGCTAGTTAAGACAATCAGGATTGTACCAACTTTCAAAATCAAGGGTACAAATTTTAACATCAGTGGCTAGATAGATATAGGGAGAAGGGATAGCCGTCCTAGTAGTTCGGATAGAAGGAGTAGAAAAAGCTGTAAATACTCTCTGTGTTATGGATGAGCCAGATTTTTGTGCATTAGTTATTGAACAGAATTCTTCCCAGTTATTTTCGTGTTGAGATGTTTCAGCAAAGTATTGTGGAAAACTAAGAAATCTTTCATTAGTAGTATAGGGATGCAAATATCTAGAGGAACAAAGAGTCCATCCTTCACCTCGTAATAATTCTGCATAAACTTCAAATATCAGTAGGACTAGGGAATTGGAATTCCCTAGTTAGAAAATCAGCTAAACAATTTTTATTACCTTCTAAATACTCACTATCAAATTCAAAATTAGCCAAAAACAAACTCCAACGAATTAATCTTGTATGAGCCACTTTAGAAAGATTTTTGGATTGTAGGTACTTGTCGAAATGTTTTAAGTCACTTCTTACAAAAAATCGTTGTGGCTGCAAGAACAACCTAAATTTCTCAATTCCTTTGACAATGGCAAGTAATTCCTTGTGGGAACTATGATATTTTTGTTAAGCTTCGTTGAACTGACCAGAAGCACACCTACAGATTCTTACCGTATGCTTTTGTTCTTGTTTTAGTGTGACTCCCCAGAACATTTCAGAGGCATCGGTTTCAAGAATAAATTTACCTTCTCCTAGAAGAAATAGTGGTGGTAAATACTTGTCGAAATGTTTTAAGTCACTTCTTACAACAAATCGTTGTGGCTGCAAGAATAACCTAAATTTCTCAATTCCTTTGACAATGGCAAGTAATTCCTTGTGGGAACTATGATATTTTTGTTAAGCTTCGTTGAACTGACCAGAAGCATACCTACAGATTCTTACCGTATGGTTTTGTTCTTGTTTGAGTGTGACTCCCCAGAACATTTCAGAGGCATCGGTTTCAAGAATAAATTTACCTTCTCCTAGAAGAAATAGTGGTGGTAAATTTTGACAAGTTTGTTTGATCTTTATGATGGCCTCAGTGCACCGAGCATTCCATGGAGGTGAATGTTTCTGTAATAACTAGTTAAGAACATCTCTTTCTCTAGCAATGTCTTTAAAGAAACTAGAGACATAATTAATACATCCTAAAAAATATTGTATTTGAACTTTATTTTCCAATACATCGGGAAACTTAATGATACTTTGGATAATATGCAGTTGTAGTTGAATAATGCCTGCAGAAATCTCTAAACCTAAAAATTCTATACAAGATTATCCAATCTTCATTTTGGTCGGTGAAAGGACAAGACCATTTTTGTTGATCAGATCTGCAAAAATGTGTAAATGTTCTATATGTTCTTTTGTGGATCTACTAAGTACTAAAATATCATCTATATATGCTAAGATAAATGGGTACAAATGGAAAATGGAGTCCATTTGTAAAGTCCTCCAGGGACTATGAAGATAGTTTTCCAACGATCTTCTTCATGAACTTGAATCTGCCAAAAACCTAATTTAAAATCAAATTTATAATAAATATTAGTGTGAGGCAGACGTTGGAACAAGTAATATTTATTTGGAATCGGAAGTTGGACAGATTTAATTATATCGTTCAAGGGTTTATAATTGACAACTAATCATTTTTTACCCCTGACGAGTTCAACTCGTTTGTTTACAAAGAAAGCTGCACAAGCAAACATGCTGGTGCTTGGTCTAATTAATTTCCTTTGTAAATATTCCTGTATTTCTTTTTCACATTCTTTTCTAAGACTAGGATACATTCCTATATGTTGGGCTGTAGCTTTTATTTTAACTCCATCTTGTAAATCAATCCGGCACCAATGTTCCTTTTTGTGTCGGAATATTGTAGGATCGTCATTTGCAAATTGTAATAGTTGTATTTTGATATCTTCAAAACTTGGTTGGTGGATTTCAATTTGGTTGACAATCCATGTTTCTCTTTTAGGATTTCTTTTTGGGATTTTTTGAGTTTTAAAATGTTGTCTAGCATTTATGTTAGGAAAACTATAATTATCTAGGCGAATAACTTGTTTTGTAATTGCTATATCATAATTTTGTAAATTATCAGATCCAATTAGACAGTCATAGGATGGTAAAGGAAACTGAAAAACTTTAAAATATACTATTCTATTATCTGACATTACTATGGGTAATTTTGCTTGTTTAGTTAGGAGTCTCTTCTGGGTATTAAACGAAATGTGAGATGGTTCTTTATCTTCCCAAAAATAGAGAGGTATAGTTTCTTCTCTAGCGAGAGATACCTCTGCTCCTGTGTCAAATAAACAATCTATCTTATACTTATGATATCTAGGCCATGCAATAGTAAAAGAACAAGTAGGTAAGATAGGTCTTGGCTCATTACAATTTACTTCTAGAATGACACTTACCTGTTTTGTTTCTTTTTCATACTCTTACTGTTGCCAACTTTCTTCTTGTTTCTCTAACCATTCTAATTCTTCTATGGCCTGTTGCAGATATTTTTTGAGTTGTTTTATCCGAAATTGTTTCCACATAGAGGTTTGGACATTAGGAGGAACTACTTGTGTTTCTCTAGAATGTTGAGTTTCTTCTATAAACTCTTCTTCATTAGGGTTTTGAGAATCTTGATATATCCCGATAGATTCCTCAATCATTTGTTTATGAGCCTCAATTTCATTCTTCTTATTTTTTACCTTTTTTTATAGGCTCTAAACTTATGTAAATCTTCTAGAGGAACTTTTTGCCATTTTTTCTCTAGTTGTCTGAGTTGGCTTTTTAGGAGAGAGTACGTTGGATCTCGTTCATAGAGATCATCACTGTCTGATCCTTCATTCATATAAACATGGTACATATAACCTAAAGAATCAGTTTCATAATCAACTATTCCTGGTTCATTAGGATAATCTAGAATATCTTCAAATTTCATTCCACTGGAATATTGGTCTGAGGATTCCAGATAAATATCCCCATTGGAAAAAGATAAGTCAAAGTCATATGTCAAGAAAAAATCATCTTCGGTGAGTTTCATGGATTCAATGAAATTAATCCATTGTGGATGATTATCTTTCTTTGGACATTGACTAGAATAATGTTTGCCTGAGTAGATAAAACATCTAACTTCTTTGTTTTTATATGGCCCTTGTTTTCTCTTAAACATTCCTTTAAAAGGCTTTTGTGGCCAATTTTTCCATTTTAGCTTAGGTTGATATTTCTTTTTCCAAACTTTCTTAGGTTTGGAATACTTGTGTGAAGAGCGTTGTGAAGAACGTTGTATTGGTCTACACTCACATGGCTCATTTTGTATTTTCCTATTTTTAATTAATTGGGAAAAATTATCTTCAGGACACATTTGTAAACATAAATCTCTACCTATTTTTTTTTGTTAGAGAACCTACTAACTTCTATGTTTTTTGTTGGACACAGAGATCCCTTGTAACTTTTTCTAAGAACTGGCGAATGGTGCTAAAACTCATTTCTTCAAGGTATTTTTCTTCATTTTGTAGTTGAGCTCTATAGTAACTTGCAAATGGTGTGGGAAGACATCCTAACAAATGCTCTTTTGCACCTATATCATGTATGAGTTTTCCATAATAATACCATTCTTCCATAATGTCAAGGAATGGAGATATGTCTTGGATTTTATGTAATCTTGAACTATAAAACAAAGTTCTATATGCATTATCTCTATCAGCTTTGTTGCCTAAGAATTATTTAGTAATTGCATTCAAGAAAATAACATGAGGATTATTTAACAATTTTTTACGTACGGGAGCTTCTATGAAATTCCACCATCGTTTTAACATACCTTCAAAGTTTAACGTGGCATTGAGTATGGCATGTTCATATGTTTTCTTTTCTAAGGCAATTTGTCTAGAGATAAATCCACTGATTTTATCAATTTCTTTTTTTCTTTCTCTAATCGATTTATTATCCATACTAAAATATGGTGGTGGTTTTTCTAAGGTTCGTCTTATCTGCATAGCTGTTAAATCTTTTAGATCTTGGAATATCATTCCTTGTTTTGTTAATAGTTTTTTCTCTTCATCATCTAAAGAACGTTCACTTCCTATGTAAAGTGTTTCATTGTCTTCCTCATTTGGATTAATTTCTTCTTCTGTTTTCCCTTTTTCTACCTTTGGAATTGTATGGACTGGTCATCTCCTTTGTACCCATTTTTTAGCTTTCTTTTTTCCTTTAGGAGGAGTGACTAGTGGTGAATCTATGTAAAGACCTTCTAAATCTAAAGTTTCTAATTGGGGTTTTTTCTTATCCTTAGATTTGTCTGTCTTTTGCTTAGGAACCCATATTTGGTGTAATTCTTTTACATCCTTTTGTACTTCTCTAACCTCTGCATATGTCATTAAGTTTTGGTCACTAACATAAGATATTTTATGGTTGGTCCAATTGTGGAGCTTAATGATGTCAGAAGGTTATTCTATGGAAGTTTTATATTGCATCATATGGGCTATTTCTTTTGGTTTTTCCGTATTCATGTTGATCTGTAATAACTCATCACATTCTATACATCTAATGTCATGATCTACCTTATGTAGGTTTTCATGTGTACAGATCTGTTTACCTGAGCATGGTGTGTCATTATCTGAACTAGATGTAGATACATCTTCTATGTGTGTTTTTCCCTTTGGATCATCAACTACCTTCTGTGCATAACCATTCTGTACAGAGAATAAAATACACTATGCATTCTACAAATCTGATAATGCAGACGTAAATTCCACTATGGAGTCCCATAACATTTACACAAGTGAACTTCAAATGTTATAGCCTTTGGCTTATTATTAAATTTTCATAAATTCCATAATTGATACCCTTGATTTTCTATCTTGAAAGTATGAATACTTAATCCAAAATTGTGACATCTTCAAAAACTTTCTATTTATTTTCCTTTCTACAACCTTCATGATTTGTTCATAGTATGCTAGTAGAATATCTTCCAATCTCAAGTAAAAATTAATTTTCTGAATGCTATCTCAATCATCATCTTAAAAGAATGCCCCATCAAATGGCATATATGTGACAACAAATACATGAATAGAGAATTCTAAGAATATCTTACAAAAGAAGAAATTATTCATCAAAAGATGGTTCCATATTATCCAAAATAGAATGATTTAGCTGAGCATAAAAATTGAAAAATTGATGCAATGATACGCTGTATGTTAGCCCAATACAAATTAGATTATGCCTTATAGGTAAAAGTTGTACAAATATAGTTCACATCATTAACAAAAGTCCTACCCTCTATTATTCATNTTGAATGTCTAAGTACAGTGTGGAATGACTTGCATCTAGTAAAAGAGTGATCTTCCCATGATTTATCAAAACTTAACCTAAATCATTACATGTTTTGCAAGTCATGTGCTATTGGTAAATAAACTAGAATAGCTTTCCAAGCATAAAGAATATAGTTGCAAGAAGTGAGTTGGAGGTTATACACTCAAATGTCGATTCATATGGTAATGTAATTGCATTAGGAGGAGCATGATATTTTGTACCATATATTAATGATTATTCATGTAAGATGTGGATATATGTCATCAACTCCAAATTAAAAATTTTTAATACCTTTAGAAACTTTAAAGCATTGGTGGAGAAACAGACTAGATTATCAATCATGAAGCTATGAATTGATAATGGAATATAATACATGAATGTCTAAGAATATCTTACAAAAGAAGGAATTATTCATCAAAAGATGGTTTCATACTGTCCAAAATAGAATGGGGTAGCTGAGCATAAAATTGAAAAACTGATAAAATGATACAATGTATGTTAGCCCAATACAAATTAGATGATGCCTTATGGATAAAAGTTGTATGAACTTGATGAGTGGCAAGGTACCCCTACACTCAACCATACGAATATGAGCGTTTCACGCATGATCCAGTCGAACTCCGTAGATGGACTAGTTTTGGTATCTAGATAGTTACTTGTAGTTTGCAGTTTGTTGTCTTCCCACTTAGACTAGTATTAACTTTGTCACATATGGTTTAGTCCAGAGTGAGGTGTATGATGTGTTCCTATACTAATGCTACTCTTGGAGATAATGGAAAATAATATTAACTAAGCTAGGAGAGAGAGAGAGGGTGAGAGAGAATCTAAGCTAGCATAAGTGTGATGAACATCCATTCCTTAATCATCTATACACATCTTGGACCTCATGCATGACTACTATTGGGATTACCAAGCGCAGATCCTAGGTACGCTACTGGGTTATCAAGTAGTCACACTTAAATGCTCATAATCAAGTCATACTCATTCATAGGAGTTTAGGGTAAAGAGATGTTAACTAAGAAAGTAGTAAATAACAATTAAATAAATAAATAATTAAGCTAAGTGGATCCTGCAATGATGAAGTAATCTCAATCTTTATTGCTGGTCATGTGCGTGTCCAAGTACGTCACACTCAAATATGGATGTTGTACAATTACAATCACCACACTGTGGGCATGCACTAGGTGAGAAGGGTTGAGAGAAGAACTACTTAAAACTAAACACTTAAAAGAAATTCTAAAAAAATACTTATCAAATCTGTCTACCTCTTATTTATAGATGAGGAGATAGGCTACGATATCGCGTACATGATATCATGTCTAGGCTGCGATATCGCGGCCAACAAAATGATAACTCATCAT
>MNCI01007065.1:24518-36035 GCA_015680685.1 Gnetum montanum | reverse complement strand
TCATCACTTGGGGATAAGGTAACCTTTGGGGTGTTTACCTTCTATTTAATCATGGGTTGAGTGCATACATCCCAGACTCCTGCAGATGTGAGATTACAGGATAACATCCCTTAGGATGGTCATATTGGCATATCTCACATCCACCATCATTGTCTATATCTAAATCCACAACCTCTTTGATAATGACAACTTTACCCATACCTTTGTTACATGCATATTCAACTTCTCTCTTTTTTTTCATTTCTCAATCACTACCTTCCTCTTTAGACTCCTCTACTATTTTAAGAACTATCTAGAATTTATTATCTAGGGAGTCCCACATTTGGTCTACTTTTGCCAATACTTCTGATGCCAATTTTTGAAAGTGGTGACTCTTCCTCATCCTCACAAAATCTAACTCCCTTCTTGTGAAGGGAAGGATCTCTGTTATATTCTTCTGCACTCTCTCTTTTCCTTAACTCATCTTCCTCTTTAGTAACTTTCTCCAACAATCTTTATACTTGATGGACCCTAAGCTCAAATAGTCTTCCTTGGGCATAAGGTCCAAGGGTTCTTCGCATTTCATGCCTAAGCCCATCTATGAGATGGCGTAGTTGTTCCCACTACGAGTAACCATGGCCTAGGCAACGATGTAACAGTGCATAATATCGGCCCATGGTAGCATCCAAGGGTTTGTGTCCTCCTTGTTTCCATCCTTGGATCTGTTTCCGTAGGTTGGACTCTCATGAGTATATCTGACACGTATCATTGAACAGTTCTAACATGGTACTCCATCAGCGAATGGATTACGATTCAAAGGATCGGTACCAGCTCTTTGCTTCTTTAATTAATGTATGTGGAAACAACTTGAGTTTCTACCACTCATTTTCTATGTTTTATAAGGGACATGCATCATGAAATGATTGTAGGTAATTTTGAGGATTAGCATTGTATCCCCCTTCAAATTGTGGGATATTGTTCATGTACAATCTTTTGATCCTACTATATTTTTAGTGCCTTGTTGGGATTTTAACAATCTTAAGTATATCTAGCATACTTCGAGTAGTGAGTAAGGGTTCATTGTGATCGTACTATCTATGGCATCTATGATGCCTATGCTATTCCCTACTTTCCCTCCTTTCATGATGAGTTTCTCTAGAATGCCTTCATTACCTTTCTTGACTATTTCATCTAAGATCCCTGTTTCGTTCATCTTTATCCTCTGGGTCTTCTCCTTTGTGACTACGTTTGGATCCTGAAGGAGAGGATGAAGGATATGATGAAGGTAAAGAAGAAGAAGGACCGGCACCATGATGATGCGTGCTACCTTCTCTTCAGTGGTCGCGGCCTTGATCACAATTATGATCAGAATGTCCATCTTTATCATGTGTTTGTGTTCCCTTTTTGGACCCTTTATATCCATTGGTATTAGAACCTGGGTTATGGATGGTTGAGTGAAGATTCTGATACACAACCCCTTGACCAAAGTCAATGGGAGGAACATCAATTTGTGGAAAACATCCTAAGGTAGGTTCACCACCCTCATTTTCACTTGGATCATGCAGGACATCCTGGGATCACTTACCCTTCATAGACTTCTAATGTCTCTCTTGTTGTAGATCCTTTTGATGTTGTGCCTTCATGGATCGATACTCTCTCAAGTTATGTTCATGCACAACATATTTTACCTGTAAGTGCTACATACCAATTTGTGTGAGAGCACAAAGGAGCATGCTTGGAAATGAATGATCAGGAGGTAACACTATGTTACCTTCTAAATCTCGCCAATGCAATTGTTCATCCTGGTGGAGGATAAAGGTAAAGTTTCGTATATACTCATCAGGATGAATGTATACCACATGAAACTATTAGGGCATTGGTGGTTCATCATGTGTACTATGCCTTCAATTGTTCCATGTATTGGACCTAGGCAGTGAAGCACTCTCATAGGAAGAAGGACACATAATTATCTATTCAGTGTGCAATATTCCTCTTGATGATTGTAAATTAACCAACCCTAACGGTATGTTCCAATGATGTGAAGATTTCCTAAGTTCTAGCTAGCGCACAAACAACAAACTCCCGACAATGACGCCAATGATGAGTGGCAAGGTATCTCTACACTCAACCATATGAATACGAGCATCCACACATGATCCAGTTGCATTCCAAAGACTAAGTGATTATGCACCTTCATAGAACAAGGATGGGGTTAGTCAATCATTGTCTTCCCAAGCTTACTTGTATAACGTGATTGTATGGTTAAGTAAACCTGAGATATATGGTTTTCATATATTTTTTATGTTTTATGTCCTAGTGCTACAAAGGGAGAAGTGAACTAATTATGTAACTAATTTAATTTAACTAATAAACTATGCTCTAATTATTGTTAACACCAGCATCTGTTCCCACTTGTCGTACACATTCTAAACTAGTGTAACACTGCTAGGATTACCAACTGCTAATCGTTACTGGGTTACCAAGTGTTCCACGCATGCTCGAAGTGGTTGTACTGAGTGTGCTTACTTGGGAGAGTTAACAAGGTAAGAGAGAGAGAACATTAATTAACTAAGGAAAGCATTAAATAACTGTAAATAACATTAAATAAGCTATTCTAAATGCTGCAAGGTTTATCACACAGTTCATCTTTATTTCTAGCCACAAGGTATTCTCAGGTACACAATGCTCAAATAAAGATCCATTCACTTTATGAATCCTACTACGGGCACTTAGAAATAATTCTATCTTTGGAAAGGAAAAAAGGCAACAGTTCGAGTAAGGGACTAAGACTAATTGCCAAAACCAAGTGCTCCTGCCTCTTATTATTTATAGGCAACGAGACAAGTTTCAACATTGGATGTCCAATATCGCTTGGAAGGCTTCGATATCATAGACCCAATATCGCAGATGTGATATTGCAACCCCGATATCATGATTCATCATCAATATAATAATTATAGTCTATACTAATATCACCAACTCTCTTTTTGCTTTTAATTTTTTCCAAAATTCTTTATGAACATCCTTTAGTTTAAATTAATTGATGTAAACTAATATTAGCTTTAACACTTTTTAGATGTTCTATTATATCATATCCTCCTTCAGCATAAAATCCTAGTTTTTTAAATATTCTTGGAAAAGGATCTTAATGACTATCTCCATTTGGTTGGATTTTCTCCTTTGATTTTTATTTTTCTGCAAAGATTTTTCTTTTTCTAGTTGGTTCTAATATTGAATTTGATGTCCTATATGTAGTTAATTTTTCTTTCATGTTTCTAAGTTCATATCTAGACTCTTCTAATAGAATTGAGAGCATTGAGATAAAGAATTTGAGAAATGAGAAAGAATCAAAATAACCTAACATCAGAGTCCATGATAGAACATAAAGAATGCATAGAAATAGAAATGAGCAGTTGGTCCACACCCCCAACCAAAATAGGGTGAGCATTGAGGCACCACATTTCTATTCACATTAGTTCATATTTATACATGAAGTGATGTAACAATATTCCCCAAATGAGCTTTTGACTAATCCCTTGATTTTAGGGATTCTTCCTCATCACCTTTTATACATATACTATTATTTATGGAATTGCTCTCATACGTACCTTAAATTGGTACATGCTAATATTATCATCCTCTTGCTTTGTCATAGGCCATTTAATACACCCCCTTGATGCATGCACTATTCTATTTCATGTCATGCATTTACATAAGGGTTATGCAACTATATTTACCAACTTGGTCTTGAAGTTTTTTAACTTCTTTACTCATCTTCTGGATGGAGATCTCCTTTCTTGCTTATCAATGGCATCACCATGCTAGCTCTCCCCTTGATCTTGTTGCATGGTGTTGAAGACTTGATTTATCTTTTGATTACTCCTCATCTATGGGTGTTAGCAAGAGGAGTATGACCCTGTTTTGCATGAGCTCATTTGCACAATCTTTAAGGTCAATCTTCTTGATAGTGCACATTCTCAAGAATTAAACTTGCCATTTGAAGTTGTAGTCTTGAGGTTATGTCTTCATCTTGCTTTGGTTGTCACCTAGGCCTTTTTGCTTCCATTTTGTTCTTTTATCAAAAATACAACATGCCTCATAATTTTGAAAGGTAAAAAAGCTACAACTTAGGATCAAGGATTAGGTGCCTTCTTCAATGCCAAGTCACCTATATACAAATATGGGATGGCCAATCCTATAGTTCATTATATATATACAGATGGGATGAATAGTAAATATCATGAGAATAAAAAATCTTGCCATTGATTTGGATTTCTTCGCCCCTTCAATGGGAAGTTTTTAAAATATTAAATAAACTAAATTATAGAAATACTTGCATCCTATGTTCACGAAATCATCGCAATGAAAGAATGTTGCCAAGCCAATGGCTGAGAATCCAATTAGCAAAGCTTGGTTTGCATTGGCCAGTCCCTTTTCAAGAAGATCGTTCATCAGTCACCCAGATTCTGTAACCTCAGTAATAGAGATTGGTGACAGTCTCTTTCCTCCACACCTTCGGTAAATGAGGATCCATCGCAGTACCTCACAAAAATAGGGTTCCATTTGGATTTCTCGACAGGGACTTCCATACATAGTCAATTGACAAGCCTCGGTATCCGAAACTGCCAGCAACACCACCAAAACTGATGCCAAATCAAAAACAACCTATTTTCCCGGCGGCAAAAGACGACACGGTCACTGCCTACGTGGCCCATACGATGTTTTCTTGAGCATCATCTCTAGAAACACAGTGATACAAAGGATTCATGAAAGCAGCAACCATCAAGATCATTGGCCCAGGAGCACCACCGAGCTGGGATTTTGTTTGGTTCACAGCTGCTTAGAATCACAAGAGTGATGATGTAGGCAACCTCGAATTATTGAAATCACTACAATTATCTGCATCTTCAATGATGAAGAACCACAGGGATTTCCAAAATGTAGAAGAATCATAACATTGTAATGATGTTATCTGGCAATGGACAACGAAATGATGGGCACCCCCCGTGCTACTTCCTGCCTCCTTTGGCCTTCAACTGAGATGCAGAAATCTGCAGTTGCAATCATTCTTGCAAAATCTTTTGGAAAAAATATATGCATGGCTTCTAGGCCATGCTGGATCTACATCAGAGGAGAAGTAGGTCAGGAAATGCTCTGCATAATTGAAATCGCTTAGGCAGATTACAACGGGAAAATGAGAATCGCTGAGCACATTGCTGTGAGCACAGGCTTTGTAAAAATGCTTATTTGGTTTGTATGGAGGTGCGCAACCATGTTAGGTAACTGTGCAATGATGTGGAGGGCAGCAAGAGGCTTGTCATCTTGAAAGCAAGGATTATGACTATTTCTACAGAACACTTCCATTGTTGTTGAATGCATCGATGAGGAATTGTTTCTAGAATTTTTCTGGCCTCTAATTTTAAACAGCCGAAGTAGCCACGCCATCTTGTTGCATATGGCAATTGCCCTTAGGATTTTCTTACAGGAGAATCAGACAAATTCATGTAAAGCTGGGGATTTGGGTAGAGATCTGAATTTGAAGAGCCTCACAGATGGCATACAAGCTATCTAAGGAACACACACAATAATTTATCAAGATCCTAAGAAAACAATATGAAGCATTTGATAAATATGACAAGGATGTGGTAGAAATGGCTATAAACACCTTTTTTGATAGTACTGACAAGATTTGATAGAGGATGAAAAAAATCAAGATCTTTCACTTAGCTATAAAACCAAAATAAAATTTGAGCACTCCACTCCGATACCAAATAAAGGATTGAGAGCATTGAGATAGAGAAATTTGAGAAATGAGAAAGTATCCAAATAACCTAACATCAGAGTCCATGATAGAACATAAAGAATGCATAAAAATAAAACTGAGTTGGTCCACACCCCCAACCAAACTAGGGTAAGCAGTGAGGCACCACATTTCTATTCACATTAGTTCATATTTGTACATGAAGTGATGTAACAATATTCCCCAAATTAGCTTTTGACTAATCCCTTTATTTTAGGGATTCTTGCTCATTGCCCTTTATACATATTCTATTATTTATGGAATTGCTCTCATATGTACCTTGAATAGGTACATGCTAATATTATCATCCTCTTGCTTTGTCATATGTCATATATTTAATGTTGGCATTATCCTTACATCTTCATTATTATTAATATCATTGTTGGATGAGCATCCTAATTCCAAATCTTTAGACATTTCACTACTAGATAAATTTTTCAATTAATGTATACCTGGGTACATAGATTCTCCAAATTCTTCCTTTAATTCTATCAAATTTGAATTAGCCAAGGCTTATTTTTCTTCTATATCTTTGAGCTCAACCTAAACTTCTATTTTCTTAGCTTGTCTAGATTTTTATCTTCTTTAATTTTCATTTTTGACATAGCTTTTCTAACTTGATCATTTTGTTCCACATATTTTTAAATAGTCTATCTTTATCAAGTTCTTCACTTCATAACTCTATGAAATCACTACTTGAGAGTAATGTCTTGGGTTGAGTTAAATTTTGGAAAGGAAATATTAAGGCTCTTTCATAGAAGAATGTATGCTATCTAGAATTAAACTCAATTATCTTTGTAATTTTATAGCTTCACTGTAAATATAGCTAGGGTATTAACATTTCAAGTTCTTTGTAACTAAATTGAGATTTTTGGATTTATAGCATTTAAGTAAGTATCCCTCGAGACTTTGTTACTTGATCAAAAGTGCTTTTAAAACAAGCCACACACTCATTAAATTTGATATTAAATTCTCTTACTAATTCTTTATTTTCCTATTTCATTTGAACTAGACCACTATATAGTTTATGTTATTCAATTTTATTGTCAAAATGGGCTATGAATAAGGCTTTCATGTCATCCCAACTAGTGGTAATGAATAAGGCTATGAATAATTATTGGGTAATTTAAAATACTAAATTTGAGCCATGTCTCTAAGGCTTCCTATGAATAGTCTATAAGCTTAATCATGGTGTTGAATATTAGCATGAATAAGAGCTAGCTCAAACAAGTGTAAATGTTCCTATGCTAAAAAAGACTTGCAGGCTATATGATTCTAGTAGATATTTGTAAGATACCTTAAAAATGTTGTGATGAGCATTGAACATCAAAGGTGTGGGTAGTTGAAATAGATTAATAGGAGGTGGATTGGTTGTTATTTGTAAATTATAATTCCTATTGGATGATCCTATTTTTAACTTATCATTTTTTTTGAAAGGTAAACCATTAATTAAAAATGATAATCTAGCACATCATGTCTTTATTCTACTTCTTAAATTTCTAATTATGGTCTCAAATTTCTCTTCTACGTAGTTTTAGTCTTAAGCTTAAATATGTTTTTTGGACTTTTGTCTTCTTGATTATCAAAGGATTGACTCATGAGCTAGTATGGCTAATCTAACATAGGACCTAATTTAATCTAGTAAATTTCAATATGCTTTTAAATCACAACTTCCTCTAATGCTAGTTTAAATTGTTGTGGCACAAGGAAATGACCCTGCATCAACAAAATAACTTATTAGTGATTGCTTATTTTAGGTGATTGTTGGTCTCTAGTATCACCAAGGCATTGATACCTCCAAATAGCTTTTACTAGTATAATTAAGCTAAATAGAGATGAATATTTAACAATGAAAAGTCTTTCTAACATTGTGTTATTTTATATGTAGCTACTGTCCATTCCCTATAGTTATTTCTTAGCATAATTAAAGGAAATTAAATAGCTTCCCTACAAGTCTAGCCTTAAGTATCACATAACTAATATAACAGATGAGCATTTTTATAGAAGATGTCTATCTTTAGTTTTGATCTATCTACTAGCTAACTTCTTGAAGCTAAATGACAAAACTTTTGCTAAATAGAATAGGAAACTAAGGAAATAAAATTATTCATAAAGCCTAGAATCGTATAAAGGTGACAATATTTCTACGCTAAACTGAGTTAGAATGGACAATTATAAAAGCTATCTTATTTGACCAGAATAACAAAAACAAGTTAAATCTTAGTTCACAAACAAAATAACCTATTCAAAAACCAACATTTTAGCCAAAAAAAAAGCTAAGCAATGACTAGGCTAGACATATAAGAAAAAGCTATTCAATATAATTACTAATTGAGAGAAAAAAACTACAAGAAATAGATAGAAAATATTTAAAATTCATTAAGAAAAAGTCTTTTACAACATTTTCTTCTTCTTAGAAATCTAGTTCCCCCAAAACTGATCCTCTTAAAAAATCTACTCTAGGCTTTATATAGCAACCTCTAACAATTACAATTATTATAAGAGCTAAGATTACAACTACTTCATGTTCTTCTCACATAACTATAAACCATTAGATAACTATTCAATTTCCTAATAAATTTTATTCATTCTTAGAATCTCAAGCCCTTCAACTAATAACTATTGAGATAATATTATATGATTTGAGAAAGCCTTAATGCCTTGACTCGTTGTATCTGGTTCAATGTCATTAAGCTTCTTTATGAATATTTTAGTGCTTTTTCCCTCCAAAGTTGATTTAGTTATGGAGTTTGTTATTTCTATTAAAGAAGCTCCCACATTGACATAACCGTATGTTAACACTTCCAGTTTCTTCTTGGAAGTTTCATTTACAATCCCAATAACTACCACCATCAACATATCTAAAATAACTCTAGTTGTAGTGAGGTAACAGTTCTCTTTTTGCTCTAGTTGAAACAATTCCTACACCTTTCTATCCATTTGCACAAACATGGCTTATTTTTCTCAAGGATTTTATGAGAACTCTAGATGCACTTCTTTGTGCTTTAATGGTAGCTATATGCTACTCTTAGTTTTATTTCAGTTCTTAGCTCTATTTTTCAATGGCTACATACTTGAAATCTATCCTTTGTTTTTTAAGTTACTTTTAGATAGGTTGTTAAACTCGGTTCTTAATACATGTCACAAAATTTGATTTCATTTAGATGCTTTATTAAAAGCTTAAGATCTTAGGCTTAGAATCTTAACATATTTTTATTGACTTCTCTTTTGATGTGGTCCTTTCTTAGTGTTGATGTCAACTTATAGAATCATTTTTAAACTTAGTTGTAGAGGCAAGTTTTGATTCTACAAACTATTTTATAAAAGAGTTGAGATGGTACAATGGTTCTTAAGCTTCCTCATAGAACTAAAATTTGGTTATACAAATTGTGTTTTATCCATTAGCATTTTACTCATAATATACTAAGCTAGATTCAAAATTTAATGTGCATATGCATAAATTAAATTTATATCATTTTGTAGGCTAGAGATGGGATCTACTTATCTTGATATGGTTTTTAGAATCATTTTAGCTTTTCCTTGTAGAATTAACTTTTAGTTTTATGATTCTACAATAAATAAAAGTTAATGTGGTAAGGCTTTACTAAAGCCTATTTTTAAAGTTGACTCTTCTAGCTTAACAAACTTATTGACTTTATTAAAGCTAACATGCCTTTTAGCATTAATTTAAAGTATACTCATAGAACTTAGTTCTAGTTTTATAAATTAATTCCATAAAGGAGATGACATGGCAAAATCATTTATGTGCTTGTTTATAGAACTAAATTTTATCTCTATAAGTGATGCTGTTTTTCTAAAATTGACATGGCAAGTTAAAAGGGTCTAATTTGTAGAACCATTCTTTATTTCTACAAATGAGCTTCCTTCAATAATTTAATTCCTTTTGTATTGGCATGGCAAAGTATTCTCAAAGCTATCTTTTGAAATTTTTTTGTACAACTATCTTGGCACTTATTCATATGATCATTTTTGTGCTCTAAAAACTCATTCTACAAGGGAGTTGAAATGGAAGAATGAGTTTAAGCTTCTTTGTAGAATCAATTTTTGATTCTACGTGTTGCATCATACTCATTTGCCTCTACTTCATAACTTGCTGAGTTGGATTAAAAATTTAATGTGCATGTGTGTAAATTGAAATTGTATCCTTTTATGTGCCTAAGATAAGCTCTATTTATCTTGATGTGGCTTGTAAACCCTTTTTGGATATTATATGTAGAGCTATTTTTTGGTTCTACTAAATGACATTATATAGAAGCTAACATGGTAGAGTTTCCTTGAGGTTCATATTTTTGGATTTACTTTTTCAATTCAATGAACTCATTAATTTACTAAAGCTTATGTGGTTCATAGAACCAATTTTTACATTCACTTATAGAGATGGATTTTGGCTTTATAAACTTGGTCTATGAACTAACATGGTAGAAACATTTTTGCACTTGGTCATAGAACCAAAATTTATCTCTATGAGTGAGACTTTTTCTTTGAATCTTACATGGTAGAACCATTTCCTTAGATTTTGTGAAGCCTAATTTAGGTTATAAGAGTCATGTACTTCAATCTCTCTTGGCATCACTTTAAATGCTAACTTGACAGAGTAAAAAAGAGATTACTTGTAGGGTTAAAGTTTTTATTCCTTATACAAGCTTATTCTAATGAAATTTCTTGTAGAACTAATTTTAAGCTTATTTGTAAAACTGAATCTAGGTTCTATAAAGCCACTCTACATAGAAGCTAACATGGTAGAGCTATTTTCATGCTTGCTCATAGAACTAAATTTTGTTTCTAGGAGCCACATAATTAAGCTTTCACATCATGAAACATGATGTTACCTTGATCGATGATTTATTAAAGCAGAACCAAGTGCATAGTATCTCTTAAGATTTTTTGACAAACTTCTTTGTTCATAGAGCGTTTTCATGGAAACACTTTTTGGTTGTACAAATCCTTTGCCACATAATGAAGCTTATGTGATAGAACTAAAAAGTGCCTTTATTGTAGAATCATTTTTTGGTTCTACAAAAAAACACCTCATTTTGAGCTCTATCTTTGAATTAGAATGTGGCATATAAAACTCATTTGTAGAGCTGAATGTAGGGTCTATATAATCATTTTTCATAGGATTTGACATGGTAGAACCAATTTTTTACTCACTTTTAGAATCAAAATTTAATTTTTCGAACCAAATAATCAAACTCTTAAGTGTTGTTGTTGACCTATCAAAGTAGAAATGACTTAAGAGCTTGTTTATAGAGTTCTTTTGTAGAACCATTCTTCAGACCTATGAATCTTCACATATGAATATAGCTAACTTAGCATAATCATTCTTTGTGCTTTTTGGTAACTAATTATTGGTTCTACTAACATACTTCACAAGATAGTTTTCATGTCACATGGGATTCACATACACAAAGTTAGTTTTAGTCTTTTCTTATTGATGAGTGGCGAGGTACCCCTACACTCAACCATACAAAACGAGCGTAGCACACGTGATCCGGTCGAACTCCGCAGACTAAATGCCTAAACGCCCCATGGAACACTTGGGGTTAATCGTTCGTTGTCTTCCCAGACTTACTTGTTGTTGTCACGGTGTATGGTTAAGTAAGTCCGAGGTATATGATTTTTTTGGTATTTTATGGTTTTCTCCTATGCTAAGAGGTAAAGGGTTGAGAGACTAAAGCTAATTCTAACTACAGCACTAAGTCCTAGCATCAGCATCC
>MNCI01007065.1:0-21794 GCA_015680685.1 Gnetum montanum | reverse complement strand
TGCAAATAAATAAAGGGACTCCCAGGGTCAGTTAGTTTCCTGGGAAGGTGGCCTACCTTGATCCAGTCAGTTACGGTATGTGTTAACATAACCGTATGCGTTACGCTCTTTTGGACTGAAGGGTTCTCTGAAGCGTTAGTGGTTAGAGGCCTATACATGTACCCATCTGCTTGTTGTTGTGAGAGTTTGTCTGGCCTCCTAGTTCTGAAAAAGGGTCTCTTCTTTGTACAGTTGTCATTAGAACTAGTACCTGGTTGGATATTTACATGTTGAATATTTACAGCTCTCGCGACGTTATGTTGCTGCGGTTGGGTAGGCAATTCCCCTTGCATTGTTGGAACAGGTTGTATGGGAACTACAGGAGGAAGAGGTGCGAGTGAAGTTAGAGGATGGACTAAATGTAGGATATCTCCTGGAGGAGAGGGAGTCCTCCTGAAGTACTCCCGAGCTTGGTAGTGACGTTGGGGGGTAGTGTGACCCATAGAGTCACTTGGAGAAACTGGCTACTGCACATAATAACTGTAAGGATCAGGCTGCCGGTAAGGGTATTGATGTGTTGGTGGTGGTATCCCCCATGACTGTGGGTATTGCCACTGTTGATGTTGTCCAATGGGCTGTGGAGGCATTCCACTTGAATAATATGTTAAGGGTTGGTGGAACTACCTTGGGTTACCTTGTGGGTAAGGTAACCTTCGGGGTGTTTGTCATTGATTAAGTCTTGGATTTAATGCATACACTCCAGACTCCTGCAAATGTGAGATAATTGGGCAACATCCCTTAGGATGATCATAGTATTAGACCTCGTCTGAATCAGAATTTATAGCCTCATTGGAGATAGGAATTTTCCCCTTACCCTTGTTATGTGCAGGGCTTAAGTTTCTCCACTTGGTTTTGCCTTTGTCACTACCTTGTTCTACCTTAGACTCCTCTACAATTTTTAAGACTATTTCTATTCTTGAGTCTAAGAAATCCCACATTTGGTCTACCTTAGCCGATACCTCGGTTGTTAACTTTTGGATCGGCAAGTTTTTCCAGTTCACCAACTCTTCGAGTGGTGACTCATCCTCCTCATCACATAATTTCACTCCCTTCTTGCGAAGGGAGGGATCGTGGTTGTATTCTTCTGCACTTTCTCTCTTACGTAGCTCACCCTCTTCGTGTGCTACTTGTTCCAACAAACTTTCAACTTCATGGGCTCTCAATTGGGAAAGTCTCCCTTGGGCGTAAGTCCCAAGAGTTATTCTCATTTCATTTCTTAGCCCATCCACGATGTGGCGAAGTTGATCCCGCTTAGCATACCCATGGCCTGGGCAACGATGTAGTAGTGTATAGTAATGGGCCATGGCAGCATTTAAGGGTTCATAAGCACCTTGTTTCCAGCCTTGGATCTTCTTACGCAAATTGGACACTCTGGAGTACATCTGATATTTGTTGTTGAAAAATTCAAGCATCATACTCCACCTCCGGATGGTTTCTAGTTCTACGGATCGGTACTAGCTCTCTGCTTCTTTGATGAGTGTCCGTGGGAACAACTTAAGCTTCTGCCACTCATTATCTATGTTTTGTAAGGCACAGGCATCGTGGAATGCCTATAAATGATGTTGAGGATCAGCGTTGTATCCCCCTTCAAAACATGGGATATTATTTATGTCCAAATGCTTGATCCTGCTGTCTTTTAAGTGCCTTGTGGGGGATCCTAACTACCTCTGTGATATCTAGCATGCTTCGGGTTGCAAGTAGGGGTTCATCATGATCATCTCTATCCTGATGTCTATGATGTCTACGTGGTGGTTCCCTACTCTCCCTACATCCTTGCCCTTGTCCTAACTCCTCTTGACCTTCTTGTCGAGGTCTTTCATCTTCCTTACTTTTACCCTCTTTGTTATGCTCACGATGGTTAGGAGAGTGTGAATGATGAGATGAAGGAGAAGAGGAAGGGGATCCATCACCATGGCGATGTTTCTTACCTTCTCTTCGGCTGCTTTGGCCTCGATCGTTGTAACGATCTAAGTGTCCGTCCTTAGTGTGAGTGGTTGTTCCCACCATGAATAGTTGGTGCTCATGGGGATCAAAGCCTGCAGCATGTACAGTTGATCAAAGGCCCTAATGCCTAACCTCTTCACCATTGTGAGGAGGAGGAACATCATTTTCTAAAAAACCCATTATGAGGGGTTCCTTGTTTCCTATTTCACTAAGGACATGGGGGACCTTGCCCTTCAACAATGAATGTTGGCTCTCCTGCCTTTCATCTCGAATACGTTGGGAATTTTTGGGATGATAATCCCTTGTGTCATAATCTTCTGCAACATATTCAGCAAATAGTTCTTGCATGCCAATCTGTGCTAAGGCATGGAAAAGCATGTTAGGGACTGATCAATCCGGAGGTAACACGATGTTACCTTGCAAATCTCTTCATCGCATTTGTTCATCTTGGTGGAGAATAAAAGTAAATTCAGGTACATACTCATCAGGATGAGTATATGTCACCTTAGATTGTTTAGGACATGGCTAGTCTAGGTTATGTGTGTGATGCTGACTGTCTTTTGTATTGTCCTTAGGTGAGTTAATTTTGTGAGAATAAGCCATCTTACTGGTGTGCTATTCACTGTTATCTATGTTCTTAATTAACTAATTAACCCAAAGCTTCGTTAAAGCTCACAATGATGTGAAAAATTTCCTAATGTTCTAATTGGCGTAAAAACACTTAGTCCCTAGCAACGGCACCAATGATGAGTGGTGAGGTACCCCTACACTCAACCATATGAAACGAGTGTAGCATGCACGATCTAGTTGAACTCTGTAGACTAAATGCCTAAATACCCCATGGAACACTTAGGGTTAATCGTTCGTTGTCTTCCTAGACTTACTTGTTGTTTTCATGGTGTATGGTTAAGTAAGTCTGAGGTATATGATTTTTCTGGTATTTTACGGTTTTCTCCTATGCTAAGAGGTAAAGGGTTGAGAGGCTAAAGCTAATTCTAACTACAGCACTAAGTCCTAGCATTAGCATCCATTCCCACTTGCCGTACACACCCTGAACTATGCAACTGTGGCTACCAAACGCTAATCGTTACTGGGATTACCATATGTAACACACGTGCTCGAAGCGGTCATACTGAGGCACTTAACTAACCTAAGTGTGACAAGCAGCCAATTCCTTGACTAGCCGTACACATCCATAGATGCTCGTAATCAATTCGTACTTGTCCCACGTTCTAGGAGGAAAGGGGAAGAGAATCTAATCGTGATGAGTAGCCGATTCCTTGGTTAGCCGTACATGTTTGTCAACGCTCTTAACCAAGTCGTACTCATGTCACATTACTAGGAAAGCAATAAATAACATTAATTAAACCTATCCATGAACTACAAGGTTTATCCACAAATCTCATCTTTATTGCCATACACAACTTGTGTTCAGGAACAAAGCTGCTTAAATAAAGAACCGTTCACTTGGGGGACTCCTACTGCGGGCACATGGAAAATATTCTATCTCTGGGGTGATCAATCCGCCAGATCTTCGCTACTTTACGCCTAGGATGAGAAATGAGGGGAGTGCCGCCTCTTATTTATAGATTTGGAGGTGATCCACGATATCGCATACGCGATATCGCAGGGAATGACGAGATATCGCGTACGCGATATCGCAAGGGATGCGATATTGCAGTGGCCACGATATCGCGTACACGATATCGTGGCTTGTGCATATTGTGTCTCATCACTTATGCTTTAATCTTGTGAAGCTAAATCAAGTAGAACCATTTTGTAGAGCCAATTTTTGGTTCTATGAGCCTTCTCTATAAGCTAACATGGAAATTCTACATAATAAACCCTTTTTTATGATCAATCATGTTTATAATGGGTTTTGTAAATCCTTCATAGAGATAATCTTTGGTTCTATTGTTCTATTCTTCTGATCGAAATTATTCTAAAGAATTAAATTAGCCTCAAATAAAATCCATTTTTTCTAAAATGATAGGGTTTCTTTCTACATCCAACTATTTATTCTAATGCTAATCCTATATTGATATGACACTAGTCTTTAAGCTTTGTGAATCCAATTTTAATGGTCTCATCTTAACTAGCAAATGGAAAGAGTATATGCTTAAGCCAAGTCAAACTCATATAAGTTTTATCTTTTCACAATGTCGGATTTAATTTAAAATCCTAACTCTTTGAGCTATAACTTCATTAGGTTATAGAATTAATAGTGCATAATATTTTGGGATTGCTTATTTGGATTTCAAATTTTGTATCCCAAAAATAAATTTAATCACAAAGACTTTAATCTTCATAAAATCTCTACAGAAACTTCCACTAAAATTTACCTTCAATTAGGATTTATTTTTTACACATGAATATGATGTGACAAATCTTAGCTTAATCATTATCAATCTTTGGAAGTCATGGGATATTGTGCAAAGTAGTAAACCCAATAATTCAAATCCTTTGCTATTTCATGAAAGTGGCTAGTGTTATAATAACAAGGTGATACCTTAAATATTATCTTAAGAGGCCATAGCTTAGATTTTCTGATCATGTCTACCAATTTAATTATTAGGACTAACAAATCTAACCTCTATTTCCATCTTGTACCTTAGGATCATGCCCTTAACCTTTATAATAAATCAGTCTTAAATTACTAATGGCTAGTGAGTTATTATTTACACTACCAGAGTTAGTATCCTAAGTGGTGTAGAAAGGTCATTAAGAGTTTAGGTAATGTATCTAATTTTTTCTAATCCAAAAAATTGATCAAATTATAAATAAGTTTGAGAATCAAAATCACAAGTAAGATGTATGCTAATTTAACTTACAACTAGATCATGCCAGAAAACATCACCAAGAATCATAATTTTATTCAAACAAGGGGTATGATACTTCTAATAAGAAATGACCCAAGAGAGAATTTAATAATAAGAATGAAAGTTGTAACATGAAACATTATTACAACATATCTATACATTGAAAAACAACATTTTCTATATTGACAATGGACCTTGAATTAACATGAGTACCAATACCCACACATCAAGCTAGAATTAGAAGATTTAAATGTTGATGTATTATGATTACAAGAAGTATTGCCATGGGAATTCTTATACTAATTCCAACTCATTTGATAAGGTTTGAATACAAATATGTTTACAACAAAAATATTCTCATGAATTCTTTTCTATTGATCCATACAAATTAGCCTCCTACAAGAATCACAATACAGATTGTTTCACAATCTTTTATAAAGAAGCCAAGTTTGAATTGGCACAAAGATTTGAATGGATATTGAAAGATATGATTTTCAAAATTCTAGAACATCAAATCATGGAAAATAAGAAATGATCAAGATTCTAAAGAAGTCACATAGCCTTGGCATTTATATTTAAAATCCAATCATCAAGATGATATGTATGTATGGCTAACACACATTTAATTAACAAATAAACATGCCTAGATGTTAGAATTTTTCAAGTGGAATACTTGATTAACCAAATAGAAAAAAGGATTAAAGAATAATTTATCCTTAATCCATACCAATATTAACCTTGTATCAGTCATCCTCCATGGAGACTTTAATGGAAATGTTGAAAGTAGTGTTTATTAATTCTTAAAATATAAATATGTGAAAGAACCCTTGGAAGATGAATCTAGTTTAAAGAGGATATTTCCATCAATTCAACATGAAATTCCATTGGTCAATGTATATTCTACTTAATTTAAACCTTCAATAGATAATTTTGATCCCAAAGTTCAAGAATAGATGATGTTGATTAATAGAATTCATTACGAACCATAATTTACCAATTATGATGCTAGAACTAATGAATGTGGATCAACATCATTCTTCATTGAGACCTTAGCCTATACTTGGTATAATGCATAATTCTTCCATGTTATCAATCCATTATATTTAATTCCTGAGGAAGAAATTGAAAAGAAAGATCAAGCTTTGCCATCCCAAACAAGACCATCTAATTATATACCCATTATGGTAGAACTACAACTACTTTTATTAATCCCTGAGGATGATCAACATCAAGGATATTCTTAACCTTTATTTTATTTATATTCTTCATTTTTTAATTTATACTTTAATTATATAAGTAAAATATCTTAGGATAATAAAATTTGAAACTAAGGATTTCTCCTACCTTCATTTGGATAACTAGATATGAGTTGCACCTTGTGTAACCCTAGTTAAAACTAATGATTTGTGGTTGGTAGATATTTAATTTTTCTCTTGTCATTACCTTTGAGAATGAGGTAAGTATTGATTAAATAATAATTAATTTTTTAGATAGTCTTCTCACTTATATTATGTTAGTAGAATAAATGGGAAAAAATTAGGATGCAACCTAAAGTTAAAAGGAGAAATCAAAGTATTGAAACATTGGAGCATGGAGGAAGTACTAGAGTTGAAGAAAGAGCATTAATGTAAACTCATTCAAGAACAAATGAATCTTGATCTAGGTATATTTTCACATCACAATCTCTAAATGGTATTACTCCACAATAAAGATGGTGTCTCTTCTTAAATAATGTTATAATTATTGTAATAAGATCCAAAAGGACAAGTTGTAATCAAGGCCTAAAAGGAAGAATTGTAATAATTGGTATGTCTTTTGAGGTAAAATTTGGAGCTTTTTCTTGAGCTATTTATATCTAAGAATTAGAGGTTGTATCAACATGGAGTTATGGAGTTGGTAAAGATGAGTAATAGGTGCTGGGTGAAGTTAAAGAGGAAGGTGACTGACCTTTCCTTCTAGCTAGTTGTAGGCCTAATCATAGTGACAATGCCATATTTTCTCTAAGGGATAGATTTTGAAGGAAGATAACCCCCAAGAACCCTCAAAGCATGACCTAGATATATTATTCTACATTAATAAATCATTCTTTTCATTTCCCTTCTACATTATCCTTGTTATTTTATTTATACATAAGGTTGATTGTTATGGATATTTAATGTTTCTCATAACATTCAAGAATAGAATGTCAAATTAGATTTTTTATTATATTCATTTCTTATTCCAATTTTTCTATCTTCAATCATTCACTTTTATTATCTTTTAGAATGATCCATGTGGGATTAACATTAACTAGGTTAGTATAATGGTTTCTATATTAATGTGTATGTTAATAGGGTTATGGATATCTTCACAAGGACTAAGTTTTTTTTAACTTCTAATTTTTGGTATGAGTGTGAAATCATTTCTTCATTTCCCTGTAAGAACAAATGGTCCAATTTTCATGATTATTAATTAATAAAAGGTCCATTATTCCATGATAGTTGTAATTTTGATTATGTCTATTTAAGATAACTCTAGTTATGAAGCATTAATTTTTTCATGATGAAGGAAAGTATTAATGCCAATGCATTAAAGGCTTTTGGGGTCCCTTACCTAGTCTATAAAATGTGATTTCTATACCATCAAGATAATCAAATATAATTGAATCTAGTTATAGCAATGAAAATAGGTGTGAAGATCTTTAATAAAAGAATCCATTTAAGCATGCTTTTTCTATATATCTCAATTTTAATTGCATGGTACATACTTTCTCCAGCTATGACATGAAGATATCTAACAAAAGGATCCATTTAAGCATGATTTTTTATATCTCTTAATTTTAATGCACCATACTTTCCCCAACTATGACATTATGGATTTTGGTAGGATGTCCTCCATTGTTACTTGGTATTTGTTACTAATTATATTTTTTTGTGAGATGTGATTTAATTAGATTTATTTTTATGCATGTTCTTTTTAGCATTATCTTTTCTTCTATAAATTTTTTCTTAGAATGAATTTTTTAACATAATCTTAATTAAATCATACAACTTTGGTTTCACCATAATTTGTTTGTTATTATTTTGTTTTAGCCAAACTATTAAGTCTTTCTTTACCCACATTTAGTTTTTGTATTAGGGCATAATTAGTGATGCCAAAATGTATGAAAACTCATTTTTATTATTGCATGATTACTTTGGTTAAAAATGATTATTTTATCAACTATTTCATTTGGTATTTATTATAGCAACATGATGGGATTTAAACTTGATATTTATGATATGTTTTATGATATTATAGCTTCTCTAGATACTAAGATTGTATTATAGGATGAGTTCATAGTTCTTAAACATTCAATTCTATATTTTCAAAAAAGTCAATTTCTATTATTAAATAAAAAATAACCAAAGAAAAATAATTATTTCTATCGAAAATAAAAATCATCTTTATTGCCATATATTAAAAAAATCCTTATTATCTTATAAAATAATAAGTCTATTGGAAAATGCATGACATAAGAATTTCATTTACCCATTCCTGCAAAAAGGATTAGGCCCATGAATTACTTATTTAAAATAAAAAACCTCTTTCTTACTATAGACTATGATTTGAAATTTTACTTTTGGTATTGTCCATTTTTCATTCCAAATTTTTTTCTATCCTTGAGTTTTATTATCTTTTGGAATGGTTCCCATAATCCATGTGGGATTATTAACCACTATGTTAGCTATAGATTTTCTTTATTGATGTATAGTTTGGTAATATATTTGATATATGAAAAATGCCTAAGTTTATATGCATTCATTTTCTAATGTTGATATGCAATTGATGAGTTGCGAGGCACCCCTACACTCAACCATATGAATACAAGCATTCACACAAAATCTGGTTAAACTTTGTAGATAGATTAGTTGTGGTATCTAGATAGTTACTTGTTGATTGTAGTTCGTTGTCTTCCCACCTAAAGTAGTATTTGCTTTTTCACATATGGTTTAGTCCAAAGTGAGGTGTATGATGTGGTTCCTATCACTATGCTACTCCTAAGTACAATAGAGAATAACTTTGATTAAGATAATGGGGAATGGGAGAAGAGAATCTAAGCTAGCCTAAGTGTGATGAGCATCCATCCTTAATCATCCGTACACATCTTGGACCTCATGTACTACTACTAGGATTACCAAGCGCATGTCCTAGGTATGCTACTAGGATACCAAGTAGTCACACTTAAATGCTTATGATTAAGTCATACTCATTCCGTGTTTAATAATAGGGATAGTAAAGGAGGGTAAAGAAATATTAATTAAGAAAGAAATAAATAACAATAATAATTAAGCAATTAAAACTAAGTGAATACTACAATGATGAAGTATTCTTGATCTTTATTTTCGGTCATGCGCATATCCAAGTACGTCACACTTGAATAAAGGTTCTGTACAATTACAATCATCACACTATATGCATGCACTGGGGAAAGAGTTGAGAGGTAATAAAAATTAACAAAAAGACTCCACTTCTACACTTACTCTAACACTAACTCTCCAACTTCTTGTGTGTCCAAATGTGTATTTATACACTTGCACAGCAGTCACGATATCATGTATCCAATATCGTTAGCCAGGCCACGATATTGCGTACCTGATATCGAGGGTCCAATATTGGAGCCTGACAAATCATGGTTCATCAGCAATCAATCCTTGGATTATCTACATTTAGTTTTTGTATTCATATGTAATAAGTTTCATATAAGTATCTAAAAATACATTTATATTATAATGCAAATAGTTAGATAAAAAATCATTCTTTTATCATATACTTTGTTTAATTTTTATTATGCTAACTACATGAAATTAAAGCATGATATTTATGATATTGTCTATAAGTTATGAAGAATATATATACTATTTTTCCTACATTGAATATTAGTTATATTATAATTCTTCCAATAAAGAGTGATGTATGATAGATCAAAGGTTATTGTAAAATTCTCTTACATTCTTATTAAAAATTCTAAACCTATTAGAGTAATCAAGTATTTCATTTTTATACTATTCTAGAACAAGCTAGATTGTATCAAGCATGGACTAAAATTTTTTGGCATTGTCAATTATACCTAATTTTTTAATTTAATGAAAATAAAAATGGTTTGATAATTTCCTACATTTGTGATTTCCAAAGTTAGATGGATTTTCTTAATCATCTCTAATAACCATTGTAATATCTAATAATTTCACATTCCAATAATCCAACCTAAGCCAAGATATAATTTTGATTCTTCCTTGTGCTTTGAAAATCAATAATATTATGACTATGCTAATAATTTATTCTTTCAAAATAACAAAACATAACTTGGTGCTAGTATGTCATATTATCAACTCTATTATATTTTATAATGTAGTGTTACCTTCTAGAATCAAGGCTATGACCTATAGTTAATAAGCCATTGTCTATAAGTACCCTCAAAGATATCTAGTCCAATATAAGACTTTATAATCCAATGTTGTTGATTGGGTTTAAATCCATAACTTAAAGCTTCTTAATAGTATCATAACTGTGGTAAAACCTCACTCTTTTCAAAAGTAATAAATACCATATAATAATAACAAGAGGGCATAGGAATACCTTAAGCATTACATGAACTTACAATCCCCTTCCCAATAAGACATGGAGTTGAACTCCTTAACCATTTATACATGAAGAAATATAACTAAATTAGTAGTATCTATTTCATAGGTTAGAATATGTCTACATTGAAATAGATGGTTGTCTGAGGGATTATCAAAATCCATAAGACAATGCTACTTGCTAGAATCAAGCCTATGATCTAGGTATGGTTAACAAGACAATAGCTATAATTCCTCCTAGAGATATATAGTCTAACTGGATCCTTTAATATTTAGTGGTACCAATAGCCTCTCCCTAGAGTATTAAAAACAACATATTATATTTAGTGTTAGTAATCTATGAGCAACAGTTGGCCTCTCAATCAAAATAACCTAGTGTTGCTAAATAGGGATGAACTCATAACTTATAACTTTGAAAATCAATAGTTTCATGACCATGCTAATGCCTCACTCCTCTCACATGTTACATAATATCACAAAAGCATAAGAAGGAAACATACCAATGCCTTAGCATGATAATAACTAACAACTTCTTTGCTGATGAGTGGCAAGGTACCCCTACACTCAACCATACGAATACGAGTATTACACGCGTGTTTTGGTCAAACTCCAAGGACTAAGTGCTTATGTGCCTTATGGAAAACTTAAGGTTAATCAATCGATGTCTTCCCAAGCTCACTTGTATTTGTCACCATTTTATGGTTAAGTGAACTTGAGGTACATGATTTTTATGTCTTTTATCTTTTTATCGCCTATGCTAAGAGAGAAAAGGGTGAAGAGACTAAGTAACTAACTTTCACTAACTAAGCTTTAATTGTCCTAGCATCAGTATCCATTCCCACTTTCCGTTCACACCCTAAACCAATGCAAAACTACTAGGATTACCAAACACTATTTGTTACTAGGTTACCAAGCATAGCGGACGTGCTCAAAGTGTCGTACTAAATGCACTTAACTATGGGAGTTAAGGGTTGAGAGAGATTAAGTCCCTAAGAAAGAATTTAAACATTTAATAATAATTAAATTCCTATTTAGATTAGTCCATATGCTGAAAAGTTTATTAGAAACTTTTTCTTTATTTCTGTACACAATTGTGTGCTCAGGTACAAAATTGCTCGAATAAAGATCCATCACTTTGAGACTCCTACTGCAGGCACATGGAAATTATTCTAACCCTAGAATGGAAAAATGGAAAGAGCTTGGCTAATGTCTAGATCTAGATGGGAAATCAAGGGAAGGCCGCCTCTTATTTATAGAACTGGCGACAGGTTGCGATATCGCATACGAGATATCATAGGGGATGATGCGATATCGCATATGCGATATCAAGGCCCATGCGATATTGCGTCCCATCATACCCCCATGATTGAGTAAAAACTTGTCCTTGAGTTCCTTACAAAATACTGGGAAGGTATGGGATTATTGACTTGAATGGAACTAATGGTGAATGGGGTGACACGTGAATGGATCATCATTACAATAGATGACAGAATTAGTGTTCATGACAACAAGAGTGAACACTATGTACATTTGACATCCAGCCTTATTTGGCAGCTGAGAGAGAGGGAGAGAGAGAAAGAAGTTTGTTGCTATCAACACCAAGATTTCACCTTTCATTGTCTATCCGTAAGTGCACCATTGATCTTGTTCCTTATATAGCTACTTCAGCACTGATCCATTCCAAGTGTTCACTCCAGATCCAATCCGTTGTTGTATGATTGCCATCTACACACACAACATAGTCTCATATTAGCAAGGGTAAATGAATCACAATGCAGTTGATACCTTATTTTGATGTTAGGTCCATTGGCTGAGTTGTGATATGGCTGATGCAAATTCTAGAGAGAGAATAATGGTGACTACCCTAGGTGTAGGGGTTAGGAGAAAATCAAAAAAATTGGACCAGGACCCCATGGCTAATCTTGAACATCCGGTAGTGAGAGAATGGAAAAAGATAAGGAAAAAGAAAGATGGAGAAAAAGAGACAACTGTAACACTGATGAAATGGATGTCAAAGATGAAAATGAACAAAATCAAAATTGATCGTGAAAATTTTTAAGAAAAAGAAATTAACGGATGCCCCAAATAGGAATGCCAGTGGGTCCTCCCCAAAGTAGGCTCATGCCCTTAATGCCCTGACATTCCCACATTCAAAGAGTCCATGGGCTCTAAAAATGTCATTTGGAAGCAAGAGTTAAAGTCGTAACCACAATAATTTACCAAAAAGAAAATAATGTGTCAACCAAAATATATACTATTGATAAAACCGACAATGAGGTGAACAATGGAGGAAGAATGATGGAAAGAAGAGGATGGAATGGAGTCTCAAGAACAAGGTGATGTAAAACCACTTGTGTATTAATGATTAATGTGACTTGGTAGATCTCATTCCAAATCCAACCTCAAACCATCCACATCTAGTGAATTCACATTAATGCATTTGGCCAATCCATCCACTTGAAGTAACAAGAATGCCTCCATCAAAAAGTCACCCCCATTCCAACGAAATGAAAGATGAGGAAATAGAAAGTGAGAAGGGCCTTAGTTAGAGGGAACATGTTTATTTTAGTTCCATAACTAGTGCTTATAGTCCAAGTTATTATTTCATCTAAGGAGTGTGCTTTGAATTCCCACTTTCTTTTCTTCTCTCTTTTTTTTTATTTTTTGTGAGAACCACACCATGCAAAGACTTATTATTTTTATTTTTATTAGCTCATCTTCTTGATAATGGAGTAACATTGAAATAGTAAGAAAACACAAGAAGAAAACATCCAAGCACCCAAGAGAATGGCCAACACAAATGCATCAAGTCCCCTTAGAGTCACACCCTTTTCAATCCTTGAGTCCTTCCTTAGTTTGATAAATACACAGTCACTGATTCGTTTATAATTTTTATTATTTTGAAGAAAGGGATTGTACAATTCCAAGCAAAGAGAGACCATAGAAATTTATGGATGCATGGATGATGCGGACTCATTGCCTACTATATCAAAAGAACCATACCTTAGTATCAACATTGTAACTTAAAGGTAAAAACCAAACACTAGCAACCAATAGAATACAGTTCATACCATCATCAAGAGCACTTATTGGGTAATGAACTTAACAAAATGGATAACACACACACACACACACAAAGAAAAGAAAAGGTATGAACGATGTTGCAAAACAAAAAGGAGAAAAGTTAAAGAAATTTGTAAAACAAAAACTTAAAAAGGAACTGAGGGCCGCAATTAATTAGCATAGGTGGCCATCTCCCCCATGATTGAATGGAAAGGGAGAGATCTAAAATAATGAGCACTTATTTGAATTTTTTAGAAGTTTCCAACTTCTCCCAATTGATGTTTTCAGGTTAAAGGTTGGAAGTTGGTGACACTCATGTTTCAATGTATCTATGATTTTGTTATGGTTGCAATTTTTTCTCCCAATTAGTTCCATGCATGTTGGTGATTTTCTCTCCTTATTAACTATCAACCACTGGGTGTTTTCTTGTTGTTTGGCTGCTACATACAGGCACTTTTTTATGTTATTTCCCTGGGCACACTAGTTGCATACAAGAAGTGTTAAACATTCTTGTATGCCATCACCCTCTGTATCATTGTATGTGATGCATGGAACCTTTTTCTTCTCGATCTCTCCATAAGTTTTTTCCTTAGATATCTCTAAGGAAATATCGTAGATTCCTAGGCATGCATTTATGGTACTGAGCCATGCCCTCCCCATTATAATTGGGAAGTCCCCTTTATCATTGTTTACTTGGATCACTAGGAAATCGATTGGGTATGACCAACCACACACAGTGATAACGATGTCCTCCACAAGTCTCAAGAGAATCGTGATGGACTAGTCAAACTACTCTAATCGAATGTTGCTCTTCTTAAGTGGAGGCAAGTTTTAGGATTTATACATTTCTTGTGATATCAAGTTGATTCCGGAACTTGAGTCCAGAAGAGCCTTACATGGTTCATTCCTAGCGACTTGGAGGTAGATTAAGGGACTTCTAGGGTTAGATAATTTCCTAGGAATGTGGCCCACCTTTATCCAGTCAATGATGGTATGTGTTAACATAACCATGTGTGTTGAGTTCTATTTTTTATTTGAAGGGATCTCCAAAGCCTTATCTGGTAGAGAGGCGTTTTGAGGCTCAACCGCTTGTGGTTGTGAGAGCTTGTTTGGACTATTGGTTCTGAAGAAAGGTCTTCTCTTTGTACGATTTTCAAAACCAGTAGCAGGTTAGATGTTTACAACTCTCGTAGCATTACGTTACTACGGTTGAGTGGGGAGTTCCCCTTACATCGCTGGAGTGGATGGTAGTGGAGCTATCGGCATCAGAGATGAGGATGGATTCAAAGGATGGTATGCATGTGGTGTGTCTCTTCTAGGAGAGGGAGTCCTATAATACTCCCAATCTTGGTAGTGACGTTGTGGGGTTATGAGATTGATAGAGTTACTTGGAGAGACTGGCTGCTGCATGTAATATCCATATGGATCAGGTTGCTAGTAAGGGTATTGTTGCCTTGGCGGTGGCATCCTCCATGATGGTGGGTATTGCCACTGCTAGTGTTTCTCGATAGGTTGTGGCATATTTCCACTTGGATAATACATTAAGGGTTAGTGGAACTACCTTGGGTTACCTTGGGGATAAGGTAACCTTCAAGGTGCTTTCCATTTGTTAAGTCTTGGGTTGAGTGCATACACCTCAGACTCTTGCAGATGTGAGATTATTGGGCAACATCCCTTAGGATGGTCATACTGGCATATCTCACATCCACCATCATCTTCTATATTGAAATCCACAACCTCATTGGTGATAGTCATTTTTCCCTTACCCTTGTTACTTGCATGGTCTAAGTCTCTCCTCTTTTTCTTATCATAGTCACTACCTCTCTCCTTAGACTCCTCTACAATTTTAAGGATGGTTTTGAATCTAGTATCCAAGGAGTCCCACATTTGATCTCCCTTAGCCAAAAATTTAGTTGTTACCTTTTGAAGCATCAAGGTTTTTCTATTCAGCAACTCTTAGAGTGGTGACTCATCCTCCTCCTCACAGAATCTCACTACCCTCTTTCGAAGGGAAGGATTGCAGTTATATTCTTCCATACTTTCTCTTTTGTGTAGCTCTCTTTCTTCCTTAGCTACTTGCTCCAACAATCTATGAACCTCAAGGGACCTAAGCTCAGATAATCTCTCTTGGGCATATGTTCCAAGGGTTCTCCTAGTTTCTTGTCTTAACCCATCTATGAGATGGAGTAGTTGATCCCGTTGTGCGTAACCATGGCATGGGCAACAATGTAGTAGTGCATAATATTGGCCCATGGCAGCATCCAAGGGTTCATGATTACCCTTCTTCCATCCTTAGATCTATTTTCACAAGTTGGACACTCGAGAGTATGTTTGATATTTATCGTTAAATAGTTTCAGCATCATACTCCACCTTCGAATGGATTCCGATTCTAAGGACTAGTACTAACTTTACGCTTCCTTTATGAGTGTCCTTGGGAATAACTTTAACTTTTTCAACTCATTTTCAATATTCTTCAAGGCACAGGCATCATGGAATTCCTATAAGTGGCTTTGCGGATCAGCGTTGTATCCCCCCTCAAATCATGGGATACTATTCATGTCTAGTCTCTTGATCTGGCTATCTTTCTGGTGCCTTGTAGGTATTCTAATGGCCTCTGTAATGTATAACATACTTTGGGTTGCAAGTAGGGGTTCTTTGTTGTCATTTCTTTCATGGCATCTATGATTCCTATGTGGTTCACTACTTTTCCTTCTTCCATGCCTTGATTCTCTTGAATGCCCTCATCCTTGCTCTCGACTCTGTCGTCGAGGTCTCTCATTTTTCTTACCCTTATCCTCACAATGGGGTTCTTTGTGACTACATCCTGATGTTGAAGGAGAGGGTGAATGATGTGATGAAGGTGAAAAAGAAGGGGAACCATCACCATGACGATGTTTCCTACCTTCTCTTTGGTGGTTTTGGCCCCGATCATGATGACGATTAGATTGCTCATCCTTGTTATATGTTTGTGTTCCCTCATTGAACACTTGGTGTTCATGGGAATCAAAACTAGGGTTATGAATTGTGGAGTGAAGGTTCTGATACCCCATCCGCTTACCATTGTTAGGATGGGGAACATCATTTCATGGAGAACCTATTGAAATAGGTTTACCACCCTTGATTTCGCTTATGACAGGTGAACCGTTATGGGGTCCTTTTCCCTTCAATGATGTATGGTAACTCTTCTACCATGAGTCTTGTTGACGTTGCGTTTCTATGGGATGGTACTCCCTTGCATTATAATTGCATGCAACATACTTAGCGTATAATTTTGACATGCCTATTCATGCAAGGGCATGAAGGAGCATGTTGGGGACAGCTCTATCTGGAGGCAACACTATGTTACCCTCCAAGTCTCTCCATCGTAGTTGTTCATCTTGATGGAAGGTAAAGGTAAAGTCAGGTATATACTCATCATAGTGAGTATACACCACATTGAATTATTGAGGAACTGGTGGTTCTTGGTTATGTATGTTGTGCCACTGACTGCTTCTTGTGTGGTCCCTAGGTGGTGAAGTGCTTTTGTGAGAAGAAGAAGACATGTTTATCCTATCAGTGTGCTATTGACTGTTATTTAATTTTTCTTCTGATTAACCCTAAGGGTTAGTTCTAGCTTCCAATGATGTGAATGACATCCTACGCTCTACTTAGCACACAAACAACTAAGTCCCCGACAATGGTGCCAATGATGAGTGGTGAGGTACTTCTACACGCAACCATATGAATATGAGCATTACAAGTGCGATCCAATCGAACTCCAAGGACTAAGTGCTTACGCACCTTATGGAACACTTAAGGTTAATCAATCACTGTCTTCCAAAGCTCACTTGTATTTGTCATGGTTGTATGGTTAAGTGAGCTTGAGGTACATGATTTTTATGTCTTTTATCTTTTTATCGCCTATGCTAGGAGAGGAAAGGGTGAAGATACTAAGTAACTAACTTTTACTAACTAAGCTCTAATTGTCCTAGCATCAGTATCTGTTCCCACTTGCCGTTCACACCCTGAACTAATGCAATGCTATTGGGATTACCAAACGCTATTCATTACTGGGTTACCAAGCATAACGCACATGCTCGAAGCAGTCGTATTGAATGCACTTAACTATGGGAGTTAAGGGTTGAGAGAGATTAAGTCCATAAGAAAGCATTTAAACATTTAACAATAATTAAAGTCCTATTTAGCTTAGTCCATATGTTGCAAGGTTTATCAGAAAGTTCTTCTTTATTGCCATACAAAATTGTGTGCTCAGGTATAAAATTGCTTGAATAAATATCCGTTCACTTTGGGACTCCTACTGCGGGCACATTGAAATTATTCTAACTCTAGAATGGAGAAATGGCAAGAGTTTGGCTCAGGTCTAGATCTAGATGGGAAATCATGGGAAGGCTACCTCTTATTTATAGAACTAGCGATGGGTTGCAATATCACGTATGTGATATCGTAGGGGACGACGCGATATTGTATACACAATATTGTGGTCCATGCGATATCTCGTCCCATCATTTGCTAATAAGATATATAATCTAATTTAATACTTTATAATCTTGGAAAAATCTAAAATTACAAATTTAAGGATGTTTTTGGAAAAGGATAGTTACTAAAGTAATAAATTATTTTTAATAGATTATTTAGTTTATTCCAAATAGTATGATTAAGACTTTAAAGTATATGGTTTCATCACCTACATAGAACTTTTCTTACTAAGTTTATTATAAAATTCACTTTAGTGATACCATGTGGATTCAATACTCTAACTTGTGTTTATGAAAACAATTTTCTATTTATGAATTTCTAATAGGAAAACATTCTTTTTATAATCATTCAAGAAACAAATATTCATTCATGTTGAGGATTATTCCCATACACTTTTTATTGTATTTTTTTTTGGTATTCTCCTACCACAATTTTCATTACCATAGTTATTATCTTCCATTGATACTATAACTTCAATTGAAGCTATCATTGATAACCTTACCTTTCAATGCTGCTATAGTAGCAATCTATACTACCACTATAATTATTTTTTGTCATTTCTATTTCCATTGTACTTTCTTCCCTTGCATATTCTAGCCATTACCTCTCAAGTTACTATTGACATCTTGGTATGTCAAAACCTTGGAAAATGGAGAATGTGGAAAATGTGCTTGTTGGAATCTTGTGGGACTTGTAAACATAATAATAAGATGATAGGAGAATTGTGAGATTGAAACAAGAACTGAGATGATGACAAGACAAAAGTTTAGGATAATAGCTTTGATCATGTCATGAAGAGATTAGGATAAAGACCAAGATGAGAACTAAGTTGTCAATCTAAGATGACAAAGTATTAATTAAAATTACAAGAGTTTGATAAGCTCACAAATGTAATAAAATCCTATAAGTTAGAAAAATGTGTTCTAGTATCTACCAAGATGTTCCAAAAGCTTAGTAAATGTCCCAATGACAAAGCTTACATTTCAAGTTAGATGTGCCACAAAAACCATAAACATCCCATTTTTTTTTGAGATGTCCCAACTGGGATGTTCCATGTGAGATGTCCTAATTTCCAATAGGACATTCCACCTATAAGAACAAAAAAATCAATAGGATGTTTCAAGCTTGAATGGGATGTCCTAACTAGCTATTTTCTAGCTGTTGTAAGAATCCCAATAGTTCTTTTAACAAGGAAAGTGTTGGCACATTTTTACCGTTTCATGGAACAGGTGAACTTATTTGCAAATGGTGAGGTACAAAATCCTAATGAACTAAAACTATTCAAGGAGGATTATGTTCTTTCTTGTAAAGAATTCTGCAACAGTTAATTAACCATGAAGTTGGAATAGAAATGAAAATGTTGCTGAATTGAATGTTTTGAAAATCAAGGGATAATGACATTGCAATTGGGAATGTTGGCATGANGGATTACATTCGAGGTGCCACAAATTAAAATGTGAGAGTACAACTCCACTTATGCATTCAGTTGTATACGCATACATATATTTATATATCAACCCATGCATCAAATCCATGGTTATTATCTCTACTACTATGATATAAATAACAATAAAATATAATATTGATTTAAAAGTGGAATTTATGCAGCAATTGTTCAAAGTCCTATGTGAATTGAACACTTGTCAATTGAAATGGTGGTTATAACCACCACCAAGACCACTTGTCAACTACAACCTCTTTTTCTCCACAAAGGCCACTTGTCACTTGCATGGGACACTTGTCACCTACAACTTGTTTATCTCCATGGTGACCACTTGGCAACTGAATGAAGACACTTGGCAACTGAGTGAAGACACTTGGCAACTACATGAAGACACTTGACAACTACATGGAACACGTGTCAGATGCAGCATTTTTATCTCTTTTTTGGTTGAAACCAACCAAAAATTGTTGTAACTTACCTAACTTGTTAGGCAAGCAACCTCCTAACTTGTTGGGCAAGTAATCTCCTAATTGGCTAGCCAGGTTACTTGGGAGAGAAGTCAGGTGAGATATTTTTGAATATGTAACTTCCCTACCTACCTTTGAACCCTATAAAAAGGCTTCATGGGTCAAGGGGGGAAAATCATCACTTCTCACATCACACTTGGGGTCTCATACATCACACTTGGAAGGCTACTAGTTAGCACTTGGTCTCTCACTTGGAGACAATTTGAGTCTTCGGGAGAAGAGCATTTTGTAAAGAAGAAGTTGTGACGATTGCTTGCAAGATGGCTTGCTAGAATAAAGATTTCAGCCTCTTTGTCATGGTCCTGTGAGTTATGTATTTTATTTTTTGTTTTGTTTAAATTGTTTAGCTAGTGGTTTAGATAGTATCATCCTTGGCAAGTAATTTTGGGATTTTTAGATTGCTCTTATTGTTCTTGTTGCCCGATAGAAATTTCTATTAAAATTTTACCATAGAAGTGCTTGTGTTTAAAATCCTTAAGAGCATTTTAGTAGTAAATTTCATTATTGTGCAACGTGTGGGAACTGCTATTGGGATTGTTGTAAGAGAGCCTCTGTTTGTAGTCACGCCGTTGAACAATTCAGTAGTCAAGAGGGTTCAGAAAATCTTTGGTATTTTGATAAGACCAGAATAGCTTCTTTTTATCTTTAAAGTGAATTCCCATGGTATTTCAATTAGAAATTGTCAAGTCTTTTAAAGGTTCTGTTTGAATGCAATCATTGACATCTATTATCTAGTCAAAATGAAGTCTCGTACATGGTAGTTTACGCAGCAATTTTTGGTAGCATAATAGAATTGTCTTGAAGATATTGCTTGTTTGAGCCTTGGAAGTTTGAACAATTCGTAGATATTGAATTTGGGATAGCTTTATTGTGAAGTGTTTACTCGTGTCATTTTACCTTGTTTAAATATTTGAGGTCTACACAAATTTGCTTTCTTTTCTTTTCTGCTTATTTCCATTGAATCTTGCTCTATTTCTAGTTTTCTTGTGGAACTATCTCTTTCTCTGGGGAAAATTAGGAGTATATTTGCGGAGTTGTGCTCAAATGTTTTTGCAAAATTTTATTTGTTACAAGTAGGTATTATAAGGACCACGTAGACTAGGCAGTTGAACAAAATAGGAAATTTTCAACAACTCACAGTACTTGGCAAAGTTGGCTGAATCTCTTTAAAGTAAGTCATTTGAAGTTTACACAAAACGTAATCGTTACATTTCTCACAACCGCACGCCGCAACAGCACACACACATACTCACATTAACTACTGAGTTTATTTGGAGGTATCTAGGCCTTGATGTTGCCAGAGACCAGCAGGCACCTAAATCCTGTTCGAGGACACTCATTGGCGGTCGCGTCCCAAACGGTCGCCAACAGAAAGAGGTTATAAAAGAAATAATATATTTGGAAAAAAGACGAAATATTTCCTAGAATATTCCACCATTATCTACATTAAATGAAATTATTTTGCACTTCAATTTTCTATCTGTAACGACGGAAAACGTCGGTAGCTGGAAATACCGACCGAGATTCCGCGTACACAGTTTTTACCACGGATCCGCGCGAGGGCTAAGCTGGAAAAACGAATCCGCGGTGCCCTGAACGGTCTTGTCGATCAGACAGGGACTTACGGGTCAGTAAAACAATGATAATTGTAGATCGACCGCAAGACGGTGGGATAACGATGTGTGTGGACCACCGTGAAGATGACGCCGAAATACCGAGAAGATGCAAATCGGGAGCAGAAAATCGTGCAATTTACGAAGATCAAAGATCTATGTTCCAATGCCAAATGGAATATATGATTGGATGTATACAATGTTACAATGGGAGGAAATTCCAAAAAAACTGAGTACAAAGATGAGCACAAAACAGCAAGAAAACTGT
>MNCI01007064.1:256270-322034 GCA_015680685.1 Gnetum montanum | reverse complement strand
AACAACTTGAGCTTCTACCACTCATTATCTATATTTTGCAAGGCATAGGCATCCTGGAATGCTTGTAAATGATGTTGAGGATCAGCGTTGTATCCCCCTTCAAAACGTGGGATATTATTTATGTCCAGATGCTTGATCCTACTATCTTTTAGATGCCTTGTGGGGATCCTAACTGCCTCTGTGATGTCTAGCATGCTTCAAGTTATGAGTAGGGTTTCTTCATGATCATCTCTGTCATGATGTCTGTGATGCCTTCGTGATGGTTCCCTACTCTCCCTACGTCCTTGCCCTTATCCTAACTCCTCTCGATCTTCCTGTCGAGGTCTTTCATCTTCTTTAATTTTACCCTCTTCGTTGTGCTCACGATGGTTGCGCCCAGATGTGGAAGGAGAGTGTGAATGGTGAGATGAAGGAGAAGAGGAAGGGGATCCATCACCATGGCGATGTTTCTTACCTTCTCTTCGGCTGCTTCAACCCTGATCGTTGTAACGATGTAAGTGTCCATCCTTAGTGTGAGTGGTTGTTCCTGCCATGAATAGTTGATGTTCATGAGGATCAGAGCCCGTAGCATGTACAGTTGATCAAAGGCTCTGATGCCTAACCTCTTCACCATTGTGAGGAGGAGGAACATCATTTCCTAAGAAATCCATTGTGAGGGGTTCCTCATCTTCTATTTCACTAAGGACATGGGGGACCTTGTCCTTCAACAATGAATGTTGGCTCTCCTGCCTTAAGTCCTGAATATGTTGAGCATCTGTGGTATGATAATCCCTTATATGATATCTTCTAACAACGTATTGAGTGAATAAGTCCTGCATGCCAATCTGTGCTAAGACATAGAAGAGCATGTTCGAAACAGATCGATCTGGTGGTAAAACTATATTACCAAAAAAATCTCTCTAGCACAACTGTTCATCCTAATGGAGGGCAAAAGTGTAATTAGGAATATACTCATTAGGATGAGTATAAACTATCGTATACTGTTTAGGACTTGGCTGGTCTAGGTTATGTGTATGTCGCTGACTGTCTTCCATGTTATCCCTAGGTGAGTTAACCTTATGAGAAGAAGTCATTTTATTGGTGTGCCATTCACCGTTATATATGTTCTTATTTAACTAATTAACCCAAAGGTTCGTTAAGGCTCACAACGATGTGAAAGATTTCCTAATGTTCTAATTGGCGTACAAACACTTAGTCCCCGGTAACGGCACCAATGATGAGTGGCGAGGTACCCCTACACTCAACCATATGAAACGAGCATAGCACACGCAATCCTGTCAAACTCCACAGAATAAATGCCTAAACTTCACAAGGAACACTTGGGGTTAATTAATCATTGTCTTCGTAGACTTACTTGTTGTTGTCATGGTGTATGGTTAAGTAAGTCCGAGGTATATGATTTTTTTAGTCTTTTATGGTTTATCTCCTATGCTAAAGGGTGAAGGGTTGAGAGACTAAAACTAACNGCTGATTCCTTGACTAGCCGTACACATCTGTAGATGCTCATAATCAAGTTGTACTTGTCCCATGTTCTAGGAGATAAGGGTGAGAGAATCTAATTGCGATGAGTAACCGATTCCTTGGCTAGCCGTACACATTCGTTAATGCTCGTAACCAAGTCGTACTCATGCCACGCTACTAGGAAAGAAATAAATAACATTAAATAAACCTATCCATTTACCACAAGGTTTATCCACAAAGCTCGTCTTTATTGTTGTACACAACTTGTGTTTAGGTACAAAGCTGCTCAAATAAAGAACCGTTCACTTGGGGGACTCCTACTGCGGGCACATGGAAAATATTCTATCTCTGGGGTGATCAATCTGCCAGAGCTTTGCTACTTCTAGCCTAGGATGAGAAATGAGGGGAGTGCCGCCTCTTATTTATAGATTTGACGGTGGACCGCGATATCGCGTACGCGATATCACAGGGGATGATGCGATATCGTGGCTTGTGCATATCACGTCTCATCAACTAGAAAGATGTACATATTTATGATCTTAAGGATCTAACTATGGTTGAGAATAGATAATATCTTAGGTGTAAGGCACTAGAATTGGCTTTCAAAAACATAAATGAAGAATATTACAACTTCATTTATGCCAAAATCAAAGATTTGTATTATTTTACATTTGTATTTACAATTATGTTTTTTGCAACTCAACCTCGTTCTATGCGATCATCACTAGTGGTATCTATGACATCACCTCCTTTCATCATACCAATGGGTCCCTCTTTGGGACCCTAGGCTTCACAAGGCTCTCATACCTCCTTTGTTCTATTCATTCCTTATGTTCCAACTCAAACATCCTTCTTCCTTTTCTACTCCCCTACAATAGTGGTCATAGAACATCTTCACTTCATACCAATGCCAATTGCATGGCCTCAGGTTACTTAACCTCCTCCCTAACCATCAATACAAATACCATAGCCTATAGGGGTTTCCTAAGACTTGGATCAAGCCTTCCAAATGATCCAAGACCTTATAGAAGAGGTGTGAAAGCTTAAAGCTAGCACCTCTCAAATGGTAAATAGTATGGATTTCTACCAAGATAATCCCATAGGTCCTATCATTCCTTAAATAACCTTGCTTAGAAGCATGTCTATCCCAAGGTTCACTAAATACAGTGATGAAGGAGATCTTAATGCACACCTTGTTACCTTTCAATCTAAGTGCGTCCTATTATAGGCATGGCCTCACTATCTATTTTTCCTATGTCCCTTAAGGAAAAGGCTCTTGATTAGTACTAAAACTTACCTAGAGTTTTCATCTCCTCCCTTGAAGACTTGATAAATGAATTCATCAACTACTTTAGATACAACTTGAAGCTTGATACAACATTCAACCAACTCATGAAAGTGAGGTAATGGCCATTTAGACCAGTTCAAGGTTTCATTCAAAGATGGAATTCAATGCTCAATGAGATGCCCAAGCTCATCTCTAAAACTAGTCTCTTAGCGAACTTAAGAGAGTATTCAATGACTTCATTAAGTAAAAGCTCTACTACTTAGAGCCCCAATCACTAAGCCAAGCCTTCTAACAAACTAAGAACATAGAGGAGGTAGCCAAGGCTGGTAATGATCTGGCCTATGTGGTTTACAAGAATCAATATACTAGGAGGGATAAAGATAATACTAAAAAAATGCATACAACTGTGGCCAAAGTATCCAAGATATAAAATAGGTAGAAATGAGAACGTCTCCTTCATGCAACACATCATTTGACTCATCTCAACCATCTACCTCATACGCTCCCAAGTAACCAATACCAAAATTTGAGAGAAAAGACCTTTCAAAGTACACTAGGTTGCCTATGAAGCTCTCTAAACGTTTAGAATAGTTGCTTAAAGGAAACCATATTCAACATAAGAAACTATCTTAGGAAGCTTGTAAGAGGCATGATAATCCTTGTGAGATAGTTAGGGATCCAATGGTAATAACCAAAGATAATCCAAATCTACCAAAGTACTTTAGACTAGATAGGTTTTACCATTATTACCATTTAGCTAGTCATGACATTGATTTTTTCTTAGCATTGAAAGATGACCTCTAGAAGATGATTGAAAATGGAGAGTTGGTGTTGAAAAAGCCCAATTCTTCAAGCACTAATAATAACTCTTACACCATAGCCTCATTCACAACAACCAAATAGTCGAATCCTCCTAGATAGCCATTTGTCATCAAAGTACTATTAGTTAGTACTCAACCACAAAACATAAAGTCTAAAACTTTCTTCATTATTAGGGTACCATCATCTCAAGCATCCAAAGAACCTTTTTTCATATAGGTCCTCCCTTCAAGGACATCAACATCATAACCAAAACAATGTTACCAATCCTTCTAAGGCTAGGAAATAGTTTTTTATTAGGATCTATCTACTATTCATAGGCAAACCTATAACAACCCATGACCAAGGTTTATTTATTGTGGCTAATAATTCAATGATTAACAAGAAATCATCACTATAGAGGTGATGAAAATAACTTGTTACCAAACCAAAAACTAAGCCCACTGAAGGTAGCCAATAACAAAAGGCTTGAAAACAAGTTAACCCACCAAGACCTACACTAAGACTAGCTTCACCCATGAACTAGTGGTCCAACACACATAGATCAAAACTTAAGCCAAAAACTCTAGGAAGAATGGAGCAAATCAAGACCACCAAGGCTAAAAGATCAAATGTTGAGGGAAAGAATTTCCTTGTAACAATGGAACAAGCCAAATGGTTCCTAAGAAAAAAAAACATGTTGTGAAACCTATACAACCTAGTCATGACTTCTCTTGCTCATAGAGACATGTTAGCTCAAGTGATGACTTCTATTCCTATGAGCGGAGACATGGTTTCCAACAAAGAATCTATTCACTCTATCATGGAGTAAACTTGGCTTAGGAAAAATAGACATCAATCCATGCTTAATTGTTGTGATAGTGAAATGAAGATTGACTTAAAAAATGAAGGACTACTATTAGCTCCTTTCTTCATTACCATATGTGTTGGTAGGTATAAGATTCATTGTGTTCATGTGGATGATAGGGTGGTGACCAATGTGACACCATTCATCATTGTTAAGAAACTAGGCTTAATTGAAAACATCTAAGAAACCTCTACCTCCATAGTTAAGTCATTCAATGGATTGCGAATAGTAGTACAAGGTTCTATTTCCTTGGATTTCATAGTTGGGGAATAGTTTTCGACATTAGCCAACTTCCTAGTAGTCAAAGAGACTAGGTTTTAACTTGATTCTAGGAAGCCCATGGTTGGTGAAGCTTCAGGTAGTCTCATCTCCTATACACTAGGATATTCACTTGTCATATGAGGGTGGGGAAATTTTGATTCATGGGGTTAACACATCTTCACCATCTGTTAACAATGTTAACATTGATTGAGATTTAGAGGTGGAGTTTCAAGATGAAACTCCAGGCACATAAGTTGGTACCAACAATGATAATGTTAAGCCTAAAACATTACATGATCAATAAAAATACTTGTTAATTTACATATCAACTAGGAGAAATGAGAAAACTAGGATCATACAAAAGTAGCCCCTTGATGTATCAGAGATTAGGCAACAAATACATTGTATACATCCTATTCTTTCTTTTGTTAATGATCATTTATTTACCTTCACAACTTTATACCATGTTGCAATGATTATTTTATGCATATGTTTTCTTCCAATATTATCCCATGCTTACTAGAAAATTGAAATAATGGCCCAGCGAAGGCTAAAAATGGCAAGACAATGATCTGTCAAGGCCTAAAATTGGCATGACTCTGACCTACCAAGGCCTAAAATTGGTAAGAACATGGTTTGCCAAGGTTGAATACTAGCAAATATGTGGTCTTCTCATCTTTTCATTATTTATAAATTATGACATGTTTACATCATGGTAGTGTTTACAATGTTTAATTTAACATTTATTCTTTCTTTTACAAGTTTATTGCATTAGGTTTACTTCATGATCCTATCTTTCATTTTTTGCCTTAGCTCATAGCCTTCTTTTACTATTTAAATTTACATAAAAATATAAAACATAGAAAAATATAATACATCAAATGTTTAAAAATTTAAAACCAAAACAATAGCCATATTCATACTGTGTGATAATAAAAAAATATATAAATGTTCATAGCCATAATGGCACTATGTAACTTACAATAAAAATAATAATAATACATGGTCTTTAGAGTTATGATAGCCAAAGAAAACTATAACAATGAGGTAAAAAAAGAGACATAACATGTCCAATAATAGCCAAAAACTAAGCCATAAAGAGAAGGAAGATCATCATCACCAACATTAACACCAATCATCATCATAGCCTGGGACCTATGAACAAAAAACAAACATTTGAACATGTTAACATTAAAAAGAAAATTACAAGGTAAAATAAAATAAAAATTATCTATCAACACTATAGTTATAGTGCACAAAATTGCATAAAATTTTGATTGAAAAATGCTAGTTTGTGGTGGATTGACTATAGCAAACACTTTGGAAAAAATTTGTAAAAAATTTTAAAAATTCCAAATTTGATGAGTCATGATTTTGTTAGCCCTGATATTGGATACTCGATATCAAAGCCTCAACATTGGATGTGCGATATTGGATCCCAAGAAATGATGTTGGATATTTGATATCATCTCTTCCATGCTAGCCTATAAATACAACACTTAGGTGCATGGTTGGGACATAGTTTTATTGATAGATTTTAGATAGATTTTTCCTAGCTTTGTGATTTCAAGTTCTGTTGTTCCTAGTGCATGCCCTTAGTGTGATGTTTATGATTGTATGACATCCTTATTCAAGTGTGACATACTTGGATGTGTTACATGACTAGAAATAAAGATCAAGATTACTTCCATCATTGTAGCATCCACTTAGAATTATTATTTCTTTTAATTGTTTAATTGTTCAATTGTTTATAGTTTTCTTTAGTTAATATTTCCATTTACCACTATTTATGATTCTTGTCATTAAGTAGAATGAGTATGACTAATCGTGAGCACTAAAGTGTGATTACTTGGTAACCAAGTAGTGTATCATTTGGTAAGCCTAGTGACATACACTTGGTAATCCCAGCTATAGTTACACAAAGTCCAAAGCATATGTAGATGATTAGGGATAGATACTCATTATACATAGGCTAGTTTAGATTTTACTTTCCATTGTTAATTAGCTTAATTAAGTTATCTCTTATTGTCATTAGGAGTAGCATAGGGCTAGACAACATCAATCATATGTTTTACTTTGGACTAAATCATATGTGATAAAGCTACTGCTAGTTCAAGTCGGAAGACAACAAACTACGATGAAAGCATAACGATTTAGATGCATAACTAGTCCCATCCATGAAATTCAACTATATCATATGTGAATTCTTGTAATTCATATGGTTGGATGTAGGGCTACCTTGCTTCTTATCATTGGCATCATTGTTGGGGATGGTGCTAGTTATCTAAATTAGTTATATTATACATGATCACTATAAACACATTAATGATATATCTTCAGAAAGTATTAAATCACATACGCCATAAACCAACAACAATGTCTATTTTACAAGGAAGAAATAATGCACTGTATAACAAAAACATTTAGTGGACAACTAATGAGATATATGGTGAAGAAAATTGGAGTAGCCAACTTCATGCAGGGATTTCATATGTTCATGACCACCCTAATGACACTCAAAGATTACATTCATCTAAGGTAGATAACCCTAGAGGAGATGAAGTAATTCTTGGACTAGGGGAGTCCTCAATGCTAGGACCTCCTCAAAACCTAGAAAAGATAAATTAGGGGATTCTAGGGAACATCATAGAAGCCATGGTGACCCTTCTAGTTCTTCATTTTCCTCTTCCCCTTCAATGTCTAGTTCTGACAAAGATGAACGTAGGCATGGAGTTAAAGCTCCACTAAAGGATCAGAATAAAAGAAAAATTGAACCCATGAAAAAATTCAAAGACATCAGCATGAACCTAGACAACATCATCATAATCAAACGAATAGAAATAGAAATTTTCACCACAACATGTTTGATGATGATGAACCCTTGTTGGCCACTAAGAGCCTACTCTAGATCATAGAGATAGTTAAGATATCTTGTAGGAGTTGCAAAGAGAGTTACCTAGCGAGACTTGATATGAATAATGTTCCTAAATTTGCAAGAGGCTATGGTTTGGATCCAAAACATCATTTACAAGCCTTCCATGATCCTTGTGCTTTCTACAACATTGAAAGTGGGTGGCAAAAGCTTAAGCTCTTTCTTAGGACACTAATAGATAGAGTCAAAGTGTGGTATAGATCATTGAAACCAAATTCAATTTGATAGTGGTCCATAATGTTGGAACTCTTCAATGAGAAATACCAAACTTATGCAAGGATGTGTAACTTGAGAAGATAGATCCAAGGATGGAAGCAAGAACAATATGAACCATTGGACATGGCCTTAGATAGATATTATTCTCTACTGAACCAATGCCTAGGCCATGGTTTCTCTAAGGAAAGGCAACTTTTCCACATCATAGATGGGCTTTGTATTGAAATAAGGGAGACCCTTGGGATGTATGCTCTAGGTCAATTATATAAGCTACAAACCCATTAGATCTGATATTTCTCAACATTCTCCCATTTTCATATCTCTCCTTCTTCTTTCACCACACACTCAATATATCTTCCAACTCTTTAAAACAAGGAGGTTCATATTTATGGTGAGGAGAAAGAGGCTACTCTCGATAAGGTGATTCTACAACAAGCCTTGTCTATCGATGAACTTGAAGCAAAATTTAATAGAATGCTAGAGTGGATATATGAAAAGGTTACAACTCTCATAGAAACTCTAGAGGAGAAAGTAACATAAAATGAACCAAGTGATCACTATAAATAGAGGAGGTAGTACCAAGAAATAGGCATGAACACTTATCAACAAACAAGGAAAATGACCAAAGAAAAAGAGGCTATAGACTCAACTAGAGATGAAGATGATGGATGTGACATTTGCATTTATGACCATCCCAAGGGTCATTTCCCAGTTGTGTCACATCTACATTAGTATTGGGCTTTTGAATTAAATCAAAAATTTGTAAAAAAGCACCTACCTAGGAAATTTCCTTTTCCACATGGTAATTATAGACAACCCTACAACCAATTTTACTATCCTAGGGGGACTTATTACAAGCCTCAACACTATCATCAACCATAGTAGCAAAATCCATAGTCATGGGGGAGGCCACCACCAAACCAACCCTATCTTTCCTATCAATCATAACGGTATAGATATTATGTTCAACACCCTATTTCTTTAACTAGTTTTACATCCTCTACTTCAAATTGCTATTATCACTCTCCCGAGTACCATCAACCCATGACATCTCTTGATCGATCACCATCTTTTGCCTCTTACCATCCATCCTACCCTTGATATTCTCATACTAAACCTTATTATATGCCACTACCAATGACATAGGAAGGTTTAGTACAACAACATCAACAAATGAATGCCACTTGTGTTGCAAATGTGCATAGACATGTTGATACCAGTAGGTTTCCACCACAAACTCAAAAAGGTCCTTTCTTTAGAACAAGCCCTAGGTAGGAGCACAACACTCATGGATCTACCACATCATCTAAACAAACATAATGCCAATCTAGTGCAATTCCTTCCTTTTCACAACCAATGTCCTCTGATCCTACACAAGGGCCACCATCAATCATTACTCCAACACCCAACTGAAGTAATGAATCTGGTAGTGTGGGGAGACAAATGAATCCATGCATACAATATCATGATCAAGTGTGCAATCATGGGCTAGACACCTATACTGTTAACAAAACTTATACCTTGATCCACCATATGTTTAACAACTAAGTGTGTAAACAACAACTTATTTACATAGCCACCACTAAATCAAGAGATAACTAGTGGCCCAAAAAAGAAAGGTTAACAATGTTTTATACTTGCATGGAGCCTACCTATCTACTTATTAATTCTTTCCATAGCCAAATTCTTAGTTGTGGGGAAAACCCCATTCTAATCTTTAGAATTAATTTTTCATCCATTTTTTACATTTTTTGTAATTTTCTTATTTCTTAATACAATTTTCCTAACCTTTTTAACTTTTTTCATTTTTTTTTCATTTTCTTTATTAAGTAATGTCACTTGTGAATAAAGTGATCATGTATCCCATTGAGTTGAGGTTTTCTCTATGTTTTTGGGTCATGGGGAATTGATTATTCAGACAATGAGACCATGTCATCCCTTGACTCATTCCATTAATAAGAGGTTCTTTCCCTAGTTATAATGATATTCTTTTTCATNTTTTGTATGTTCTATCATGTTGCTTTGGTTGTAATTATATTCTTGTAGATCTAATGACAAATGAAAGTTAGAGTAACATAAAAGGACACTAAATAAATTTCTGAGGGTTCCGCTGGAAAGACATGTACCCATGCCTAAAAGTTAATGGCTTCTCAAACTTCCAAGAAAAAAAAAAAAATGTGCCATAACTAAGCTTCTCTCTTGGAAAAAATGCCAAGTGATGTTACTCCTTGCAACTATGGTAGTCTTATGGTTGTTAGCTGAAGTGATGAAATAATGCGATGTCACTAAAATTTGTTCTGGACTTGGTTTGAATCTTGAAAAGAAGGGTTAATAATTACTTAACCATTAATAACACACAAGGATTCATTATTCCTCTAGTATGATACCTCATGTCCCACTTCCTACCATCCTTTCTATAGTCCATTTCATCTCACTATTTGTATGATTCTAACTTGTGGTTTTATGTAATATAGAGTTATTTTTTCAAATTGGTAGTTTTAACATGTGTATTGTTTCATAAGTGTGTGTTGCATTCAACCCCTTTAGTGCCAATAGATATTTTTAGGTGTGGATACACAAGGGCATTATGGGCTAGAGCCTACTTTGGGAAGGACCCACCTATGTAATTATTGTAACTTGTACTTGTTTGTCACAACCACATCATTCTTCACCTTCCAAGTGCATAATTGTTAAATTTCATTCTTTCCCTTATCATTTAATTGATCCGTTCCATAACATAGGTATAATTCCCTTTTCCTTGTGTCTTCCAAAGCTTTTAACATCAAAAACTCCATCTCCTAACACTTCAGGTGCCTAAAACCAATTTTCTACTTACCAAAAAACTATGGACCTAACCTAAAATCTTTCAACCAATAATAGAGATTCATCTTCCATGCTCAATACCCTTTTTCAATGCAAATTCATGAACCCAATATCAGCTACCTGATATTAGGTTAGATGCAATATTGGATACCTAATATTAGGTCTACAAAACCTATATATATGATCCCTTTGGTGCTCAAAAATCCATTCTCATGATTTGCAACTAGGAGAGTATTTCAAAGTTTTTTTTGCAACTCAGAGCTCTATGTAATCAACTTCCACTTACGATATCTTGCTCAATACCACTCCAAGTTCCATATCTCTTGATCTTGTTTGAACCCAAGGTGTTCAATTTATTAGCGGGAGGTGCTTATGTGGGAAACTTGCACTGATTTTTCAAAATTTGCTATTGCCCAAAAGATATTACAAGGTAAGAATGTTAAAAACCTTAGTGCTATATGAAAAACCAATTGTATTAATACTAGAAACCTTAATTTTTTCACCCAAGAGATCATAGCCATCATAATAAGCCATACATAAGGAAAAAGGAACCAATTGCAAAAGGTCATGAAATAAGTTGAATACGTTTTAGGCATTTTTAAAGAAATTTTTCTAACTCTGCAATCATATGACCTAATGAACTTAATGGAACTAAGGTCATGACTAAGGTATAAACCTATTAATGATAAATAATAACACCTCAGTAACAAATCCTTGATTGATTGCAGATGGCCCAAAAAAGAGGAGCACAAGAAGGACCTTTGCAGGGAGTAGCTAAATGTTGAAGAGGTGGAAGCGGATAATAAGACAAGCATCCCAAGTACAAGAAACAAAAGGCCCAGTCATTTAGCATCTATTAAGAGGCTCTTGTTACAGGGCAGTCAGTCTAAGGAGAGGTTGTGAAATCATAAGCTCCAGTGTAAGGGCAATGCATCACATTGTCCCTAGAATACCTTGAAGCTATTTAGAAGAAATTCATCTTGACCATGGTAATTGTGGAATAAACTTTGGTCCATTTATGGAATTTTCTCCTAAAGTAGTTTGGATGCAACTCCAAGTGTCACCGTTATGGAACATTCTTTCAAATAGTGGTGAATGGTACCTTGTTGAGACATACCAATTCTAGCATAACAAGGAAGAAGGTACCATAGTTAACATTGGTAGAGTCACTATTTCCTTCTTAGTTAAAGTAATCGCAAAGGCTTTAAATCTACCAAATGTTGAGGTTAAGTTAGTACATATGTATATGAGGTCTGATCCTGAGACTAGAAAGTTATGACTGAAGTAGGCATATAACATGATAAGACATATAATGAATTGACTATGGAAGAGAGGACCTATTTCAAGATAGGCACATATCACCTCTTCCACATCAAAGGGCTGAATAAAATCTCAACATACATGGCTAGGAGAAGTGCCATACTAATGGGAAAATACATGCCCAACCTTCCCTAGTTATATTGCATAGAAATTTAGAGATAGTTTGGAGAGAAGAAGGAAAGGAAGCCAACACTTCCATTCCTTTGCCTAATCTAGAAGTTGTGTAAGTGCACTAGAATCCTAGGGCACACATGGCATTGGCTAAGCTTCAATATGCCAACTTTTCCATGTTAATAGTAGGTCGACCTAGAAATGAATTAGAGCAGTAGGTGCCGGCCACCTACGTATTATATATGAAAGAGTTTGTGGACAAAAAAGATGCTTTACAGAAACTCCATGTAGAAAAGTCAAAACTAGAGGTGATCAAGGCTTGCTACCATGGACAAAAGGATGTAGCCCCAAACTTGGGTAGAATACTAACAGATCATCATGAGTTGAAAGAAAAGGCCAAGGCCTTTGAGGAGGAATGATAGTAGTTTGTGGCTTGGTACATGAAGGCCAACAAAATGTTTCCATAGTTGCCATGTCCATGGAACGTACCCACACTAGCACACATTAGTTTAGTAGCATAGATGGTACATGATCTAAGGGTAGAGGAAGAAAAGTTGTAGGTACTATTCAACTACAAATTTTAGAAGCTTGGTGACAAAGGAAAGTAACCAATGTAGGGGCTAATACCTCTAGGAACTACATAAGCTTCCCTACTTTTGCGTCTTGTAATGTTGTGTTCAAATTTTTGTAAAAGACCACTATGACATGTAAAAGTCAGTTTGTTTGTTTGTTTGAGTTAGTCAATAATTCCATACCTTCTTAATATTTTGTAAAGAACTTATTACTCATTTGTTTAACTTGAGGATGAGTTTTCATTAAGTCATGGGGGTATGATGAGTCATGATTTTGTCAGCCCTGATATTGGAGCCTCAATATTAGACATGCAATATCAGGTTCCATGTGAAACACCATCAAATCTAGACTACAACGTCCTGACTACAATTTCTGGCAAAGTGTGGGAACTATGGTCAACCCCTTTGTAGAGTGTAGAGAGCATGGTCTTCCAAAGCATAGTTAGTGGAAGGCCAGTTTTGCAAGTTTTGCCAAGTCTTGGGACTATGCTTGCCCCTAGCCTAGAGCACAACAAAGTCTATGGGGCAAATCTTGTAGAGTCCTACAAAGTCTAGTAGAGCACAAAAAAATGCAACACCATCAACACCACTAGCCCTATTGGCATACCACATGAATAGTAACTACACTAAGTGTAGTCCTAGTTGTCCCATCCACCGTATGGTAGCCATCCCACATTCCCTTCTAACCCTAAATCTATAAATACTTGCATTTTCAATGTTTGGAGGAGAGAAAAAAAATTCAACAAGTAGTTGTTAAATTTGAAAAATTAAGGGGACATTGGCCTACCAGTGAATAGGCAAAGTTGCAGACCACTGCAAACTCCAATAGCCTAGTAGAGCATTGCATCCTGTAGTACACCATCGCAACTAACCCAATAGATGCTGATGCCTTAGTAGAACATCAACCTTCATAGCTAGACAACCTAGGGACTGTGACTATGCTATCAAGCTATGCTTGCTATACACCATGTACCTTCTAATCCCCTTTTTGTTGTTAATTATGCTCAAACCCCATTTGGGGTGGTGCTCTTCTTTATTTTCTCTATTCCTTTGCATTCTTTACACTTTATTTATATTTTTTTCGATTTTACTATGTAAACGTGCTTGAAACTACACCTAGGTAGTGGTGCTTGCACATTAACACCATCTACCTTACTAAAACCCTTAATTATGCTCTTTTCCTTAGGTGCATATAACTACACTTAATCCCATCAACATTACAAACATCATAAACATTGCTTGCATCCTTAGCATAGTCTCACATTAGCACCATAGCTAACCATGATATACCCTAGTTGCATCTGGTAAGTCCTTGTTCGATCAACCAGACCATTCAGGGTGTGCTACCTTTGGCTCTAGTAGGCCCTCACATGGATTCAAGGTTAGGCTATGTGTACATGGACCTCAATGTTTTAGCTACTAATTTTTTTATTTGTTACAATTTTTGGCACTATAAAGAGGTCCAACCCACTTTTTCAAACTCCATCATGGTTGTCTCGTGTGTCCTCTACATTGCAATTACTAGTTTTGGGCCAACATAGACTATAACACCCTTGTGGACCTACTACATGCATAGTAGTAGTTGGATCTTAGGTTAGTGCAAGCATTGTCTATTAACCTATTAGTGTAGATTGGACCCTTTAGTTGGTCCAAATCACACTTATTTCCATTATCTACTAAATTCCCATTATTTTAAGATGGAGCATAGTCCACTCTCCAATGTGGAGAGTGTAGTCAACGTAGTCAATGGTGTTAGTTGGGATAGGGTTAGTTTTAGTTTAATCCATAGTGTTTCACAACCCATACAGTCCCCTCTTACAACTTGATCTACATCCATAAACCTAGATCAACCTTCGATGTTAGTCTTGAATGCACCTAACATCTTGCCCATCCAACAGAAGACTAGGAGTAATGACCATGGGAGTCTTGTAATGGTAGGATAAAGGCAATTCCTTAGGTTATGTGGTTAAGACCTAGAATACGTTGTGCTAAGTAATGAGTAGTAAAACTTCATATGCATGAAGATTCAAGTAGGGTTATCTATAGACTACCCTTACATGGAGGCAAAATGAATCTACAAGTTGATCCCTCAGAATGGATGGGAGTATATCTCCTTCTCATTCAAGATCATCCCACTCATGGAACCCTACCATTGGCTATTAGCCTAGCTCATTCGAGCAAGTGAGCGCAACATAGGAATCAACTACAAGGATTCCCTACAAGAGGAAGAGGATGAGTTTGAAGCTCAATCTAAGTATGAGGGCTCTTTTCACATCATCTTCCAATGAGTGATCCCTAGTTTGGCTTCTTCCCAATCATGTTCACCTATTCTTCTCAAGATAGTTATAGCATTAGCATTACCTTCCCACTCCACCAGGCCTAGGTCAATTCCTGTAATAGCAATGCATTAGAAATAACACACACATTATGATGTAGCAACTCCCTTTGATTTACCCTTCATGGCATAATCACAACCCACTCAGCCATCTTTGCTTGTAGTAACTGCACCAGCTCAATCATGCATCTATGTAGGGCCCATCTCTAGGCCCTAGGTGACTTAGGCATTCTATGGTATATTTCATCAGTGCCCCCAGTGCTGGTTGAACCTACATGTGTGTTGCTTACCCCAATCACTATCCCCATAGCACAACCAATGCATTAAGTGCATTGTGTGGTTTTACAACCTACAACTAGGCCATGGCAACATACCCAGTTCAACAATAGATAGCACAACGAACACAACTCATTAGAGCATCTCAAAGCTTAGACTAGGTGTTCTAGATGACCCAAAGCTTGATAGAATAGGTGAGGCAACTTAAAGACACATTCTCTAAAACTATCAAAGTGGTGGACTTTTACCAGGATGACAATATAAGTCCTATGGTCCCACCTCTAACTCTTCTAACTAGAGTCTCACTACTTAATTCACCAAATATAATGGTGATAGAGACCATAATGCGCATCTAGTCATGTTTATGTTAAAGTGCCTATTGTTGCAATCATAGGTGCATGCCATCACATGCATGTTCACCATGTGATTGACTAGCAAAGCATTAGATTGTTACCATGCATTGCCCAGAGGCTTTATCTCCTCTTTAGAGAACCTCTTGAGCCAATTTGTAACATGTTTCAAATACAATTTGAAGCCAAAGAAAACCTTAAACTACCTAATGTAAGTTAAGCAGGGCCACCTAGAGCCCATGCAAAAGTTCATTCAATGTTGCAGTGCCTCACTAAATGAAATACAAGAGCTAATAGTTGAAGCACATCTCCTAGCCATTTTTAAGGGTGCAGTTAATGACTTTATAAAGTCAAAATTGTATTACATAGGCTTGCGATCCCTAAGCCAAGCCTTCACTCAAATCAAAAGCATAGAAGATGTGTCAGAGGTTAGCAAAGATCTAGCCTACATGGCCTACAAGAGCCAACATGCAAGGAGAGACAAAGACAAGGAAAAGCAAAATGCAATGGTGGTAATTGTAGCCAAAGAAGCCAAAGAATCCAAAGAAACCAACTAGGGGTAGAAGGGTAAGCAACCCAAAGCCCTAGTTAACAACAAAGCTACCAACTCTAGCACTAAGGTAATCAATTAGCCTACATCCTTGGTGGCTATAGCATAAGTTCTTTAAAGGTCTAGCTTTGAGCACAAAGATCACTCTATGTATGCGCTATTGTCACTAAAGGCTTTAGAGCTACTAGACTAATTGCTAAAAGTTAGACACATCCAATACAAACAAATGTCTGAGGCTACCCACAAAAAACATGATAGATACTACAAGCTACTAGGAAATCCTACTATGGTAGTACCAAACAAGCCTCAGTCCCAAGACATTTTAGGTTGGATCAATTTTGCCATTACCACCAATTGCCTAGCCATGCACAAAAATTTGCCTAACCTTGCAAGAAGACTTGTAGAGGATGATCGATAGAGGTGAGCTAGTACTCAACATTGAAAACCTCGTCAGGCCTCAAAACTAGTCCATGAGTGTGTATCCTGATCCTCTAAATGCATATGATGCTAAATATTTCATAAATGTTATCAATGTTGATGATGATCTAGAATTGGTGTAGTAGCCATTCATGGTTTAGGTGCCCTTTGGTAGTGAAAGGCTTTCCTTAGCCTCCATAGGTTCAAGGCCCCCTTTCATTATTAGAGCACCACCTCAAGCACCCACAACATCCTTCATGATTAGGATCCCCCTACATGTTGCATCAACAACAATTGTTTAGCTACCCTTCATCATCAGAGGACCACAACATGCTAGCCCCTCATATATCTAAAGCCTACTAGTAGCTAATGCATTGGTCCCCTCCTTTCCAAGGGTCAACCTCGTTGGCAACATTGGTAGGCCCCCAAGGTGGCAACACAAAAGACCCAACAAGCATCTTGTAGACAAAATGATTATGCAACATCAAGAGAAAAGAGCACTGAGTCTACCAAAGCTAGTTCCTATATCCATAGTTCCTATGGCCAAAACAACCAAAGAAGCCATAACTATCAAATCACAAGGGAGCATTGATCTCCTAAGTAAGCCAACCAAATAAGTGAGTGTAGCCAACACTAGACTTCAATTTCCATAGAATTTGTCTGATTATTGGGCTATGCTCTAGAGTGTAGCTAGTGTAGCAATGTGAGATAGCCTCCAAAAGCTTTCAGGGCTTAGCACTAGCCTCCATCTTAGCCTCAACACTCCTCTAATAAGCTAGATCAACAATTTGCATTTCTTTTGCACCCCCTATTTGTCCTAGGATTGTACCTATGCTTGATTCCACTCAAAAGAGGGGAGAGCATGGTCATGGAGTGTAGCCTCAAAATTGCACTATTTTGCACTATTTATAGGTACATTGTAATCTTTTCAACTCTAGTACATGCAATCTTGGTAGCATAGTCATAGTTTGACAATCTCTCAGGGACCATTGGAGCACACTAAGGCATAGCACCAATTTCTCCAGTGGGAGCATAGTTTGGTTAGCATAGCCCCAACTACCCTCATGCCATGTGGTACCTAATCTATACTTTATGGTAATAATAACCCTATAAATACCCTAGAATTTCACATTTTAGGGGTTGGAAAAACTCAAACTTTGGTTGACATTTTCAGTCAGCAACTTTGCATTTATGTGGCATTTTTCACATGACAAACCTAAAGAAAATTGAGCACCCTAGCACCCTAGAGTGCCCAATGCCTTGGTAGAATCCTTGCACACCACCCAACACACCATAGCCCATAGGACACCATGATAACCAACCTAGTATGTGTAGACTTCATGACGAACATGAATTTTCATAGCTTGGATATCCTAGAGACTATGACTATGCTACCTACTATGTTTGTCTTTTGACCATTTACCTCCTCATCTCTTCTTTGCAATTGCTATTCTTTCCCCATTTGGGGTGATTCCATTCTTCCTCTCTCAAAATCATTTACATTTTTAAGCATTCTCTTTTGCAGTTAGCATTGAACTCACATTTTCACTATTTTGCAAGTACTAGCATGTTTGCACCATTGTTCTTGCATTGAGAAACCCTTCTATGCTCAAGCTTAGTTGATCATGGTACCACTAAAAACACCATGCGAACCCCTAGTAGTCATTTTTCGAAACCCTCTTTAGGTCCTGGCTTGATCAACAAATTGTCTTGGGCACTCCACCTTCATTTTCCTCTCCAACAACAGTCCTTTGGATGAGGGCGGGGTTAGGGCTGTATCATGGTTGCAAACCCCTTGACATGATCATTTCAACCATCAACATTTTTGGTTGCTATAGTTTTTTGGTAGTAGAAGAAGGGCTGTGCCATTTTCTTTGACATTTAGTGGTAGTTCCATATGCTCTTTACACCTTTGTTAGTAGCTTGAGGCTAGCATAGACTCAACACCCTTGTGGACTTGCCACGATACTAGCTAGATCATAGGATAGTATAAGAGTTATTTACAAGTCAGTTGGTGTAGATTGGATCCAGTTGTCAATTCCCCTAGAACCATGTTGAACAAAAGCCAAAGCATGTCTTTTGCACTTAGCCAAAACTCTGTGTGCTCAAGAGAGCATAGTTGGCTCTTAGCATGAGAGTGTAGTTGGCCATAGTGTAATGAGTGTAGCACATTAGAGTTAGTTTTTATCTTTCAATAGTGTTTTTAGACTTACCCATTTTTTAAACATTTTTTAGCATGTTCTTACTTATTTTTTTAGCATTCCTATACTTAGCCATTTTTTTAGCATTTGTAACATTTGCATTTTCCTCATAGTATCATGAACCTTGATCAACCCTTGACCTCTATCCTAAGTGTAGTTGTTGTTTGAATTATTTAGTGAGAGATCACAATTGATATTCCTAGGGCCAAGGGGTTTTCCTTGGTAGAGAGGCAATTACTTAGAATATAAAATCAACCTCCTAAGTACATTGTACTGGATGACAAAAAATATAACTTCCTTTGTGAAAAAATATATGTGGGTCTATCTCTAGAAAATCATGAAATGGATGCCAAATGGGGTTACACAATCATACACCAGAATGGGAGGGAGTACTTCCCTACCCATAACAATTTCATTCTAGTCACTAAGACCTTTCGATGGCTACTTGATCGACTTATTTAGCTATGTGGGTCAAATGAGCATGACGTGACAACTGACTATGAGGAGTCCCTATAAGATGGGAAGGATGAGTTTGAGGATCGTTTGGAGAATAAGAACCCCTTTTACTTTTCCTTTTAGTAGGCTACCTCTAGTTTCATCCTTTTGCAGTCCCTACCATCCACCTTCTATTAGGCAGTTACATCCCCTTTGTCACCTCCCAGGTCAACCCCTATGGTGGAAAGTCATCAAGTGGATGTGGATCAGGGTGCAAGACCATCTATCACCTCTCCCTTTGTACATCAAATGCATCAAGGTGCAGGACCATCTACCACCCTCCCCTTTATGACATCAGCACAGTCTATGCAATCCTCCTTGTTGGCATATGTCATGCCCATGCAACCTTACATACACAGTATGTAGATGTCCCAGCCACCATTAACTCAGGTGTTGTATGTTTTTCCTATCTTGTTGGCACCCCATACAATGGCACAAGCCATGACTACATGGTGAATCCCAGCCTTTGTGCTTATGGTGCAGTACACGCAACAACACATACAATAGGCATCTCACGTGGTTGCATAGCCCAAAACAAGGCCATGGATCACTCAAACAACATAGTGGGTAGTATAGCCAATGTAGCCCATTGCACCCACCCTAAGGTTGGACCAAGTGTTCCAACTCATTCAAACACTCATCGAGGAGGTTAAATGACTTAAAGCTACCTCCTCTAAACTAGTTCAGATGATGGAATTTTACTAGGATGACCCAATGAGTCCTATGGTCCCATCATTGATCCTACCTCTTAGAGTCCAACTTTTCTAGTTCACTAAATACAATGGTGAATGGGATCCTAATTCCTATTTAGTGACCTTTCATTCTGAATGCCTTCTATTGTAGGAATGGTTGCATGTAATCATGCATGTGTTTTCCATGTCCTTGACTGGCAAGGCACTAGATTAGTACTGTGTTCTCCCTAAGGCCTCCATATCTTCTTTAGAGGAATTTCTTAGTCAATTTGTCACTATAACTTGAAGCTTGAGGTGACCTTGGATCAACAAATGTAGATCAAGCAAGGCCACTTAAAGCCCATGCAAAAATTCATCCAATGTTGGAGTGCTGCCCTTAATGAAATTTATGAGCCCATTGCAAAAACCTACCTACTACCCATTTTCAAAGATGCAATGAATGACTTCATCAAGTTGAAGCTATACTAGCTTATGCTACACTCCTTGAGTGAAGTGTTTGCTCAAACAAAGAGCATTTAGGATGCGGTGGAGGCCAATAAGGACCCAACCTATGTGGCCTACAAAAATGCACATGCAAAGAAAGTTAAGGAAAAGAGCTATTCAATGACAAACATTGCTATGGTGGCCAATGAGGCTAGGAAAAACAATGCCAAACCAATGGCCAAGACACCTAAGGCCCTAGCCAACAACAAGGCATTTGGCCCTAGCATTGCAGTGCTTAACTAGTTTGCATCATTAGTGAGCATAGGATAAGCTATCCCAAGGCCAAATTTCAAGAGAAAATACCACTTAAAGTATACATCATTTCCCATCAAGCCATTGAATCTTTTGGATCAATTGCTTAACATTGGATGCATCTAGTAGAAGTAGATGTCTGAAGATGCTCACAAGTGTCATGATCACTATTGCAAGCTCCTTAGAGATCCATCAGTTGGCACACTAAATGAGCCTCTAATCCCCAAACATTTTAGGTTGGATTGATTCTACCATTACCATCAACTTCTTGACCATGACATAGATTTCTACATCACCTTATGAGATGACATACAATGCATGATTGACTGAGGTGAACTAGTCCTTGATGCAACCAACATAGTTTGCCTGAAAAATCAATCAATGGAGATCTATAAAGACGCTCTCAATACAACTGGCATAGGTTACATTATCAATGTCATCAACATTGAGGATGACTTAGAACTAGCATAAGAGCCATTTTTGGTTCATGTGCCCTCTAGTAACATTGGGGCCTCCTTAGCATCAACCAGTTCAAGGTTACCTTTTATCATCAGAGTATCACCTTGGATGCCCATGACACCCTTTTTGGTTAGGGCCTTGTAGCACATTGTGATGACAATTACTCAGACACCCTTCATCATTAGGATGCCTCAATGTGTGGGCTCCTTGCCTACTTAGATTTTTGTGGTGGGGACTACATCAAGCCCTACCTGTCCAAAGCCTCATCCTACATAAAAAAATAGGTAGTCTAAGTGGCAGCCCAGGAAACCCAATGAGCCCCTTGTCAACAAAATGATTAGAGAAAACAAGGAGTAAGGTTTACCTAAGATCATCCCCTTATCTTTCATCCCTATGACCACATCAACTAAAACAACCATAGCAAGTAAGTAACAACTATGCATTAAGGCTCAAAAGTAGACAAAGTAAGCCAAGCCCAAGTCTCCTCCCCAAGAGATACATCTCTTAGGCTGCATGGAGGAGATGGAGGCCAACAATGCAACTGACAATGGTAAGGATTTCCTAGATGCATTAGCATAAGTTAAATAGGCCTTGAAACAAAAAACACAACCCTAAGCTTGTACAACTTAGTCATGACCTCCTCCACTCACTGAGAAGCATTGGTTCACATGTTGACCTTTATTCCTATTAAGGAGGACATCCTAATGGATGAACAAGCCATCCATGTTGTGATGCTTCCTCCTACAGCACAGGAATTAGGCTCAAGGCCCGTAGCATTTCACGATGAGGTGATCAAGGTTGATCTTGAAAAGGATCAGGTCATCACCACACCAATGTCTATAATAATGTATGTAGGGAAATGCAAGATTCATAGGGTACATGTCAATGATGGGGTAGCAACTAATTTCATCCCATTCCTAGTTGTTGACAAGCTTGGTCTTACTGACCAAATCAAATCCATGAAGACAACATGCTTGAAGTCCTTTAATGGATCATGTATTATCATAAGGGGGATGGTCACAATAGCTTTCATGGCAAGGAAGTGATTCCCCACTATAGCCAAATTCATTATCATCAAGGAGATTCTTGGGTTCAAATTGATCCTAGGAAGGCCTTGGCTAGCCCAGTTATGGACCATTTCTTTGTCCATCCACCAAGAGATCCACTTTTTGTACATAATGACAATGTAGCCCCATTGACCATTAACAACCTTGATATAGAACAAGGATTAGAGGTAGAGTTTACCAATGATATGCCACCTGTAGAGTATGAGGATCAACCTTGTCTAGCAAACCTACATGGGGAACCAAAAGAAGCCAATAACCTCACCAAGGAAGCTCTTTGGGCAGAGTTGCCCTTTAGCATCATGAACAAGGATCTAGGAAAATATCTTTTCATGCTTCCTAGGCCCTATGCACCACCTAACCTACATTGGATAAGGAAGCAATTACATGACTAAGGCATCCCCTTAGTCCAATGGGTGCTAGATGCCTACTTGCCCCTAATCTTCGCATGCCCCATTTGTGTTTCACTTGTGCATTTAGATTTGGCATGATTGCTTGCATTTTATGTTATTTACTTCATCATGCATTTTTTCTCTTCACTTATGAACTTTCACATCCTTAGCCTTATTATGCATTAAAAATATTAAAATTCATAAAAATTACAAAAATCAAACTTGCAAAAAAAAAAAAAATACTACAACCTAAAACTAGAAACCCTTTTTCATTCATTACAATGGCTCAAAATGGTGTAAAACTATTACCATGGCCCACCAAGGCCTTAAACTAGCCCCTCACAATTTGAAATGGCCTAAAACTCTCGCATGGCCCAGGAAGGCCTAAAATTGTTAGCACATTTTCTCTTTATTCGTGGCCCAAAATAGCCTTATACTAGTAATTGACATGGACTGAAATGGCCCAAAACTAGCAACAACCCTCTCACCATGGCCCTAAACTGGCATGGGATCTACAAAGTTCCTAATTGCATCAATCCACATTATTATTAGCATGCAACACTTTTTAAATAAATGCAAGGCTCTACATAATACACAACCCACATAGCAAAAAATACTTTATTAATCCATGAATAAAATACATGCCATGAATGTACAACAAAAATGGCCAAAAAATGCAAAATTTTCTAATAGCAAAGCTACATTAGGATTTCTCAACTGGTGGTATTTGATGGGGGTTGAGGCTCCTCTTCCTCTTCCTCTGTCACTCCGTTGGGGCTTGTGGCATCATCTAGCACTTTCTTAAAGCAACACAAAATAGTAAACTAGTCAACGAATATAAAACATGAAAAACTAACATAAAAAACACAAAATAACAAAAAAATATCTAACCTAAGAGGGTCTTGCATCCTTCTCTAGAGGTAATTTATCAAGGCTCCCCTCCAAGTGTTGGAGGATTTCAGCCTCTAATAACTGCATCCAGTCCTCTTGGCCAAAGTCAATACCTGCAAGGGTCTTGCCTTTATTCATGGTGGTTCATGTGGGTGGCCCCATCAAAAACATGAAAAAAGAAACCTCCCCTAAGGGCGTAGTAATTTGCCTCTCTAGAGACCTATTCACTACTACTTGAGAAGCAAATAACTCATAGGCTCGTGTCTTACCTATTATCTTAAGGAATAGCTCATGGCAATGACATGCGATGGATTCCTCCTTGTATCATTTAAGGTACATGTATTGCCCATTCTTGTAGTGGTGCTTGTGGTTCTTTTGAATTTTCCTCCATTGACACACCTTTGCATTGTAATCCTTCCAATCTTGGTTTTTTTGGGCTAGCAAGTCCATTTGCAACCTCTTCTTAATAATCTCTCTGTTGGTCTCATTTTTGCCATGGATTGTTAACCAATACTTGCCATAGTCAATCTTGGCTATTTTCTAGGTATTGTCCCCTTGTGTATGAGTTGCAAGGAAATCATAACAGGACTAAAAGTCCTTCATCTTAGCATCCTAGCTCACTACCCTATCATAGAGCTTGTGCACCTATTTCTACAGGTGCTAATTTGTGCACCTACAAATCCATAATTTTTTCACATGTGAAAGCATGCACTTACTTGTTGCCTAATACACATGGTAGGGCATTTGCTCCACTTTAGGGAAAAACTCAAGAATAGCTTCCAACTTTGGCCACCTTACTTGGATCCTAGTGAGGCTTAGAACCTATTGGCATAGAATAAGCAAAACAACATTAGCCATAGACTAAGTTTCAAATTGTTAAAGCAAGACAAGTAAAGAACATCACATGCATACTAAGCTTGGGATACACCTATTGTAGGTGGTCCACCATGTCCTCAACTAGACCTTCCATGTAGGTGAACTTATTGGATGCTTCTACCTATGGCTCCATGTGGTAGGTAGAGGTGGATGCTAGATCACTAGTAGGTACCTCTATAGCTACAATGAAATAGCACATTTAGCAATAATAAAATAGCCAAAGATGCAAGAGTAGAAAGAGAGTAGTAATAGATGGCAACTCAAAGCATGTACCTAGAAAATCCTTAGGTGTGAGAGTAGGGGGATCACCTTGCTGCACACCATCAAAGAGGTTATCAAAATTATCCCCATCAAGGTGAAGCAATCCCTCCTCCTCCAACTATTGGAGAACTTCTATAGTCTCAAGTAGTTATTCCACATATGCCTCTCCCTCAATTTGAGGAGGAACATCCTTTGCTACTACCTCTATCACTACTCCAATGTCCCCCTCACCTAATTCCAATAATTCACACACACATGTCAAGATTAGCATTTTAACACGTAGCATAAAAAATTAACTTATAGCATAGCACAAGAACACTAAAAATATAAATACATAAAATTCAAAAATGTACCTAATAACTCGTACTAACCTACAACATCCATGTGTAAGTGATGAAACTTTAGGTAGATCTTCTTGCCACTTGTCTTTTTAACCTCCTATGTAGGATCCTATGTAGGATGTGGCCTCTTAATCTTTGCCTTAGATGGTCCCACTGTCTTAGAAATGTAATGCTTTTCCTTGGTTGTGTTTCCAATACCAGCTAGTGGGGCCTCACCTGCACTATCGTGTGAGTAGTAAGACCACCCCAAGTGATCTTTAGTCATTATGAAAAATGATTCGCTAATAACATTTGGGAGGTCCTATGCTTGTGATAGAAAATAGGTGCTTTACCCATAGCTTTGAGAGGTACATGTGATCTTGCACCATCCATCATCCATCCTCAAAAACCACCAGAAACTCCACAAACCTTCATGGGCATTCTGTGAAGAATGTGAAGTGCACATTTGACCTCAACTAGAGGTTGTGACACAACTTAATGATCTCAACATGTAGGCCATCAATAATATGAGAGGCGCAATTGTACCTTGTGCCCTCCTCTAGCACATCCCTCATCACTTAAGTCTGCTCCACCCCAAGAATTTTTCCTTGAGAGAGTAGCTTTAGAAACACATGGGCAAGAAAGAGAGGGTAAAGCTCATGGACCATAATCACCTACATGTCCTTAATGAGTATGCCTTTGAGAGATTGAGAAATTCCTAGCTACTTCTCGATATTGCCTTAGTGGTCCACATTTTTTTTATCTTATCAATGACCAATGGACCATTAGAGGGGAGTCCAAAGAGGTCTATGAAGAAGTCAATAGTAAGGTTTAGCATCACCCTCATACCACATACCCATGTGACAAAGTGATGAGTGTCATTACTAAAGGAATCAACAATAGTAACCATTTTGGCCACTAGAATGCCTGGGCTACTGGTCAACTCTGTTGGGGCTTGGTGGCACAACCAATGTTGTGCAACCTCAACATCACCATACTTCATGATGAGGGTGGCCTTAGTGTAGCCCATAGCAACCACTGTGACCTCTCCCAAAGTGATTATGGTTGCAATACAGGCAAAAACACCATTAGCATCATGTAGCAAATGCATGAGAGAAAATGTAGAAGAGCAAAGTGATAAATTGCTTATGCAGGACAAAAGATATGCATAATGGTGGTGGTAGAATTGATGCCTCTTTGACACTATGTACACCATCCATCCACTTAGCATCCAACTAGCCATGGGTTTGACACCTCTCATATGCCTTTGGATACCGACAAGGGTAGTTTGTCAAGTTGGATCCAACTTTCCTAATCACCCTCAAATGAATGCTCTTGTAGGATGAAAATTCCTGTAGGGTAGTGCAAATCAAGTTCAAGGCCCCCTCCTCATCATGCATGCCATGCTCATCAATACTAAACCTATCAATAAACATGAGTAGTTATTACCTTATCATGAGCCAATGGCCAAAGGAATAATTCAAAAATCATAGGGACACTTACCCTCTAGTATAGTACACTGTCCCAAGTGGGTTCTAAAATAGTGTATGCATGTGTTGAGTAATGAAGAGGGTATTACTCTTGCTATAATAGTTGAATTTTGACATTCGTCATATCTCGGAAAAAGGCCTAACATCCCTAGGGCCTTGGCTTGAACCCCTTGCTCTGCCATCATTGGTAGTGGGCTCATCAGACATGAACCTCAAAATGCTCTAATTCGCCCCAAGCAGTAATGTCTCTATGATGAAACTAGTAGCTTCCACCACTAAGTGTGACCACATCATCTTGCTGAAGTCTTGGAGTAGGAATTCTAGGAACTCGTGTGCTCCTAGCTAAAACCATACTGCCTAGTTACTCAATTGCATGTTTGATGCAGGCATGTTTGGAAAGTGCTTGCTCATACAATAGAGGATGCCAATGAGCTCCACCATGATGAGAATTGGCTTCAACAATGCCCTGTAACTACAAACGTAACAAAAAAAAAAGCATTAGTATACATTGGATGCATAAAAATACATTAAATTACACTTAGCAAAATTAGCAAAGTTAACATAAGGTAGCATAACTTAGCAAAAAAATATATCCTTAGGGTTTCCTATGGGCCCCACAGGTATAGGACACCAATACATATATTTGATGTGCCTAGTGCTCACTCAGGTATAACATTAGCATAGTGTTACTATTTTGCTTCACATTTGCATGTTGTGCATTGTCTCGATTTGCATATTTTTGGAATTTGGTAGGTTCAACTTGCACATTCAGCATTTTGGCAAAGCTATGATACACTTAGTATTTTGTTTTGCATGTGGCATTCCACTTAGCATTCTTGTGTTTGGCATTTTATTTTCACACTTAGCAAATTCTTGATTTTTACACTTAGCAAATTTTCAAATTTTTTCTAACTCTAGGCAGTGTAGCCCAGGATGTTCACAAAAAAATTCTAACTTTGGATTATCCATCCCTGGGAGTGTAACCTAAGTAAATGTCAAAATAATATTAACTATCAACTATGCTCCCCAAAGAGTCTATCCTCCAAAAATCATGAAATTTTTTCTAATTGTTGGCTATGCTCCATAGGGCACATAGCTCCAAAACATGAAAAAATCAACAAAATATTCTAACAGTTGGAAGCATAGCCGCAAAATGCCCAAAAAAGTTCAAAAAAGAAAAATAACTAATTTTCACTTCCATCACCATATTCCACCCTCACCCTAAGCATCGTGCCTCCTTCATGGCACCACCCAACCTCATTGCACTCTAACACCATGCACTAAAGTTCTTGTCATGGTTGTAGCCTATCATGGCTCTCCTTGTTTCCTTGCTTTCCCATAGTAACCACTACCCTTGTGGCTACACTGTTCATCCTACCCTAGCCTAAGGTCCATGGGGAATAAAAGAAAAAGCTCCTTCCACTAGCACCATGTGTCTTATGGCCCTCCTTTTTTCTCTTCATCAACTCTCAACTACATTGTGAGGTATGCTCACCCCATGGCTCCCCATGCTTTCCTTGTTCCTAGCCCTACAAGTGGTAGCCCTAGGGTTTCTACTAAACCCTAATTCCTCCACCTGCATGGCCATGAAAAAAAAAACATAGTCATCTTTTCATCCCTACCTTGAAAAAATCTTCATTTACCCCTACTTGCATCATGACCACATGAAAAATCATGCCATTGCATAAACCCACATCCTCCCTAGCCATCAAAAAATAAAAAATGGGGGGCCAAAACCCTAATGTGCTGTCATCCTATCATCACTCACTATATGTGTTGAGAAAGAAAAAAGAAAGAAGGACAAGGAAGTCCCATGGCCTCTTACTCCTAGGTCATGGCTACCCTAGCCGCAGCTAAAAAACCCTCATTTTTGCTGTTTCCCTTACTCCCATGCAATGTTACCCTCAAAATAAAGGCAATTTTTTTTTGTAGAAAATCCTAGCTGCATCATGAAAAATGAATCCAAAATTAAAAACCCCATGCTCATTCATCACCACATAGTAGCACAAAAAGAGAAAGCAAGTGCCAAAGCAAAATCCACTACCTAGGAACACACCCTTCATTCCTAACCACTGTACTGACCTAAATCGTCATTGTAAGGATGGAAGAGAAAACAAACACCGAAAGATCATCAGGTAGACACAGTTGACCCTGCCTTCACTTGAGGGCAAGCAAGAAAAGGAAATGGAGGTAGAGTGCCTTGTATGGTCTGCACGCAAATCAACCAAAGACTTCCCAAAGCATAAACTGTGGCTTATGCTGGGGTTATCATAACTGATGTTTTAAATGTAAACAGAGAATACTAAATGTAAACAGAAACTTACATAGAATAGTATTGCAAGAAAAACGTAAACTAAATGTAAAGCAGAGTAAACAAAATAATGGCTGGCAAAATGAACTATATTATATTGCTTAGAAAAGATGTGCAGTAGTCAAAGCATAGCTACACGTGTGGATGGCAGGTCAAGCGCCAAGCCTCGGGCTAATGTGATGTGTTTCAGAAGTGCTTGGATGCTAGAAGTCAAGTGTGCCTGAGCATCCAAGGATTGCTGCCCTGAGTTTCCTAAGTCATCAGCCTTCAAAATTGCCAACCCTGTTTATGTGAATTGATAGCATATTTATAGGGTTTGGCTAGGCTCAAGTACAGAATTCATGGGTGGAATCAATGGTTGAGAGATGAGAGGAAAATGGATCAAGTGACACGTGTCCGATGGATAGCTGTGTGTGAGTTGGTCGTGTGTAGGCAGGCTACATTCTTGACCAAATGCACTGTATCTTACAATGTGTGTTGTCTTACGCAAGCTAGCATATGCCCATAGGAGTAGTTTGACAAGCTCACAAATGATGAAGATTTACAATGAAATGATACCGTACAATAAGAGAATTTAACTCCAGCTTACTTGATCGATGGATTGACTACTGTAGGATGTCAATTTGAATAGTTTTGTGGCTATTTGAGGCATCTTTATTTCATAGGGCTCCCAACGTGAGTTAAATTGGTCCTGGTGTGTCCTCAACATGTGTTTGGTGTGCTTTTGTCTGGGTTGGATCAGTACTCATGCTGATGAATAGTACTCACGCTGATGAATAGTGCTCACGCTAATGAATAGTGATCATGTTGATGAATAGTACTCATGTTGATAAATAGTGCTCATGCTGATTAATAGTGCTCACACTGTACTCACGCTGCCAACGTGAGCTTACCGTGAACACAACATGAGCTACAAAAACTTGCAATTTTGGACTTGAAATCTGGAATTTTGGAGGCTGAAATTTGAAGTTGTCAACAATGAGCCCTAAGGATGACTTGCACCTTGGAAATTAGATCATTATCACCCAGTTTTGGGGCTATCAAAGTTAGTCACGTTGTACTCACATTGCCAGCATGACCTCAGCATGACCATACCATGAGTGAAAAATTTGCAAGCTAGCATGAGTTCCCAGGACATGCTCAAACTTTTGTCTCTAAAAGCTCAAGTATGAGTTGTTCTTGTTTCAAGTGTTAGGCTGAAATTAGTGGTGTTTCATTGATCCCTCTTTGTTAACGTTTGGAAGAATTCACCTGAGAGGCATTAACAAAGAAGTGCAAAACACCATGAGCAACCAAGTACCAAGCATTATCCGTCGGTCCTGTGCTGGATGTCATCACACCATTTTTAAAAGAACATGGGATTGAGGGAATGTGGTTCAAGATGCAGGGGAATTGGTTGTAACCAAGGGAATCCAGGAGTTGATTAGGGGTTATAATTCTGCCGGGATTATGGGAGAGGAAATTCTCTCAAGTGAACAAACAATATCTTTGGTCCTTATCAATAGCAAGTGTTTTAGCAGACTCGAGAGCAAGACATAGGAAGTGCGTTCTTTGGAGAAACGGGACTCTTAAAGAGTGTTTACAGGGCCCATTGTAAATAGCCAAAGCCATGCAATGATGTGTAACATAGTCTCTTTGAGACATGAGTGTAACTATTTTCTAAGATAATTGCCTTCTTGCCTAGGGCTTGTATGAGAATAACCAATAGTCTTTTGTTTATGATGTCAACGGGGTCATGAAGACCTTTTTCGTGCATTTTGCTCTTTCATCTTTTTATTCTTTTTCTTTTTGTTTGTTTCTTCTTTTGTTTTTTTTTCTTTGTTTTGTTTTTATTTTATTTTTCTCTTTGGTATTTTTGAAAGAGCTTGCTTTTAGTGCCATGCTCATGTTCGAGCACTTACATTTTGTGCCATGCATCATATACTGCATTTTGCGTTGCAACTGCTTGGAGAGTCACAATGTGCAATAGTGTGTTAAGGGTTTTGAGGTGAGTAGGATACAATGTATTTAGGGGATGTAATTGAATAGGATAAGGGGGAAATTATGGGGAAATAGGGGATGTATCAGGAGTCGGCAATGTACTTATGAACGGTTTGATTAACCTAGTTATGTGTGTCAGGAAAAATGTGATACCTTGTCATCATGAGAAAGTGCACTTATGCACGAATGCCTCATGTGTGTCATCCTACAAATACAACTCCAATAAGATAAGAAAAACAAAAATGAAAAGGTTAACCAAGCACTTGGATTAGGGAGATGGAGCGACTGCATGTGATTTTTAAAGCAGACAGAATCATGAATAGCAGTAGCCTCATCAAGGCCCATGAGATAAATTATGCAACAAGTTTTTGTGGAACATGCACAACCAATTCTAATAGCACATCTTTTCAAGTTTTTCCTGGTCATCGATAATGTTGCTAGTTTATAGTCTTAGCAGACTGTTGTGAGTTAGTTTCATATCATAACCATTTGGACAATGCTAGTTTAGCATCGTAGCGGATAGTGCATTGCTAGTTTATAGTCATAGCAGACTGTGAAGAGGAAAACTAGTTTATAGTCTTGGTGGACTCTGGATGCTAGTTTTACATCATGGCGGATAGATGTCGTAGTTTAGCGTCATATCGGATAAAGCTCTATGGTGCCAGTTTCATGTCATGGCCCCAAGACTGTTTTGTGGTATCATTCTTAAGTCATGATGCCATGACTATTCTGTGGTATTAGATTAAGTCATGATGCCATGACTATTCTGTGGTATCAATTTTAAGTCATGATGCCTGGATTGTTTTGTGGTGTCAGTTTTAAGTCATGATGCCAGGACTTTTCTGTGGTGTCAGTTGTAAGTCATGATGCCTGGATTGTTCTATGGTATCAGTTTTAAATCATGATGCCAGGACTATTCTGTGGTATCAATTTTAAGTCATGATGCCAGGACTATTCTGTGGTATCAGTTTTAAGTCATGATGCCAGGACTATTCTATGGTATCAGTTTTAAGTCATGATGCTAAGACTATTCTGTGGTATCAGTTTTATGTCATGATTCTAGGACTTTTCTATTATTCTAGTTTAATGTTATGACTCAAGGACGAGCTGTGCCAATTTATAGTCATAGCAGATTGGTGCTTACCTCACCTGTGTAAGGTGTGATGCTGCATGCATGGCCATGCTGTGTATCTAGAAGATCCTATAAAAATCAATTAGAAAGAAAACAACATCAAGCAACACCTATCATAAATAGAGTTAAAATTTATGAATGAAAGAAAATAAATGCAAAAAGTGATAGTTTTAGGCTGTTCTAGGCCATAGGCTAGTTTAAGGCCTTTTTGGGCCATGCGTTTGTAGTTTTATGTTTCTTAAATGCAATGTGTAAACTAAGTTGATGAATTTGTAAAGAAAGAAAAATGCACGATCTAAGTGAAAGCAAAATGTAAATGCATAGGCTAGTGCAATGTAAACAAAAGTCAAGATGCATGGCAAGTAGAGGCCAAGGGTAGGCAAGCACCCACATTTTGGGCTAAGGGAAAGTCTTGTTCATGTAGTTGCTTCCTAAATGAGCATGGATTAGGGGGTGTGCAAGGCTTAGAATCCTCTGGGAAGCTATTAGCTTCAACCACTCATTTGGGTGTGTTACCCTTAGCCCCTGCATTTGTTGTTATAGGTGTACCAACAAGAAACTCTTTTTTCTAAAACTTACGCCATGTCTATGTCGTGAATAGTTGAAGAGGCGAAATTATCACCATGGATGATAACTTGAACACCTTCATATGGAAGGTAGATTTCTTGGTGGATGGGAGAGAAGATGGCATGTAGTTGGGATAGCCAAGGCCTTCCTAGAATCATATTGAATCCTAGCATCTTTTCGAAGACTGTAAAGTTTGCAAACGTGGGGTCCTGATCCCCTATCGTGAAGGTGATGTGGATTGTGCCTTTAATGGCTATGTGTGCTCCACATACTATGTCTTTTCTGATGCTTACACTAATGTTCAATGGTGTGTGTGTGACCTCCCCTTATTTGTGATTGATCTTGACATCACTTTTGTCGAAGGTGAGAGTCATTGTGTTTGTCTCTTGTGTTACAAGGGATGTAATGGCTATGCGAATGGTGTCTTTAGTTGGAGACATGTTTTCTGTAGCAGGGATGGAGGCAAGCATGTGTGCTAGTGCTTAGCGATGCTCTAGTGATGTTAAGATGAGGTTGAGTAAGGTAGGAATTACATTCTTATGTTTTAATGCATTTTGTACATGAGATAGTATGTTTGTGAGGTTGTTGTTTATGTTTTTCGTAGTGGGAGACTCCTCTATTGTGTGAGCCATAATGTAGAGCTCTTATGAAGGGGCAATGCATAAGGGTTGTTGTTTAGTGGGCCTAGGGGTAGAGATAGGGTTGGTTTGTGGTTTAGGTATTGGTGACTTGGGTTGGCACTACTTGTATGTGGCCAAGTTGCTAGAACTTGGACTTGGTGTGGGTATTGCTGGAGTGACTTGTGTGTTTAATGTCATGATGGATGGTGGCTAGCAGTTTAATGTCATACTGAATGGGCTGTTAGATGTTGCCCTTATGATGAAGGGTCTCTTTTGTTGGGAAGTCAGTGAAGGTATGGGACTGCTAGGTTGCACTGCGTTGAGCAATACTTTCTTTGCCATTCTTTGCAAATCATTTTGCAAAGTTCAACAAGTGACTATGTCGTGTCCAGGAATTTGGTGGTAGTGGCTCCAGCAAAGGTAAATTATGACATACTATGCTTTAGAGCATAGTGCAGTGTAACACTGCAAGCTTCAGCTATGGCACATCAGGTCAATGGTATTTTATGGGCCCAGGACACGCGTCATCTAAACCACATTTTTCTTCTAACCATAATCTTATAAATACCCTAGTTGACAATGATCAAAATGTTGGCAATTCTTGAGATTGAAAACTATTGGCAAAACTGGTGAGAGGAAAAGAAAGAATTGGCAATAGAAGGGCATCGATAGTGATCGACAAGAGATTTTTTTTGACCAGAGACTTCAAGTTAGCAGACACTTTGCTTTGAGTCTGACCCTTGCACCCAGATTGGCTAAAAGAACGTAGATCGACTTTTGCTTATTTCATCTCTAAATAGTTTTCTTGTTCTTGGCATGTGCTTCATATAAATTGAAGTTTGTCTACAACCATTTTATTTAACATATTTATTTATAAGCCGAATCCTAGATCTTGGGATCACACATTCTCCAAATTCAATTAATTACATCCTATTTACATAGGTTTTTACAATCATTTTTTTCATCATTTGCATCATCCTCGCTGCTCATTGAAATCATGATCTCGTGATCCAATCATTTCAAAATTTACTAATTAAATAAGTCCCTGTCTGATCGACAATACTGTTCAGGGCACCTCGGATTTTTTTTTCTCTAGAATGGCTCTCACACGGATTAGGGGTTGGAATTGTGTACAAGGAACTTTGCTCAGTATTTCCAGCAATCGACATATTCCATCGTTACAGTTTTCTGGCGCTAGAAGGAGGGCCTAAAAATCTGATCTAGGTTTCATGGGTAGTCTTGTAAGCTATCTATACTTGCTTCCGATGGATGTAAACATAATACCTCTGTGGTTGCTTACGAAATCATGTGATGGAGATTGGTCTCTTCAACGATTCCTCTAGAATACTGTAGGATAGAAAGCCCATTTTCACCTTAGCTTGCCTTTGCCCTTGTGATCTTTATCTTTGTTGTCATTACTCTTGAGCTATGTAGAGAATGGCTGCATCAACCACCGTTGCTAACATTGCTAACCTTGAAAACCCTTGGACGCTACAAGTTATGCCTTCTGTGGTCGAGCTGCCAACTAGTCCAGTGCGACCACGTTGATCCCTTAGGCTTCAAAAGAAAGAACCTGAGGGACATGCTTAGTGCAAGGAACATTACAATTTCCTTTGTGCTAAACTTGTAGCAAATTTTCCCATGTATCCACAAGAACTTGAAGAGAAACATGAATATGAGTTCATATACTGCAATGGGAAGGAATTTATTCCTTCATCTAACACCACTATACCCTTGATAGACCAACAACATTGGATCTTAGATTAAATGTTGATGGCCAGGGCATCGACAGAACAACAAGAGGAGTTGTTTCATGATGGGTAGGAGGATCTAGACTCCCATTCTGAGGGAGGCAGTCATGCTAGCTTTGCTATGGCCCCTCCCTCCACAGCATCTCGTGTAAACCTGTTATTCATGGTCACCATGCCCTTGACATTATCTGATGCTAACTTTTTCCCGCGCTTGCTCCAACCACATTTTTTCTTCCTGGCCACCCACTTGGGTGGTGTCCCTTCACAAATCATTCCTTCGCAAGCACAGTTAGCTAATCCATCTCATTGTATACCTGCACCTATGTGATCGTATGTACATGTAGTGCCTACTTCACAATTACACACGGTGCCTACATTCCTTCCAACATATACGATAGGTCCCACCACTACTGCATGGTGGGCTCCAAAAACATCATCCCTTGTAGTACAACCTACCTAGATGTCTCATATTCACCATCATCATCACCAAGTCCCGCAGACATTAAACCCCATCATAGGGCCATTGTCTATGCCTCCAGCCATGCAAACGGTGCACCCCATGGCACAGTCAATGGTTTCCACTCCATCTGCACCACATACTGAGTGGTGGATGTCATAAGTGGCATTTCCTGTAGGGGTAGTCCCAATAACATCGCACACAGGCCAAGCTGCCGCCCCTATCCCACCACCCAGTGTGGCTCATCGTGTCATTCCATAAAGAACTACCTCGTCCACAGTTCTGGATCAAGCCTTCCAACTTATTTAGACCCTTACTGAGGAGGTCAAATGCCTCAAGGCTGTCTATTCTGACATAATACAGATAATGGATTTTTACCATGATGACCCTATTAGTTCGATAGTACTTGCTTTGTCATTGCCTCCAAGGATGCCACTCCCCCATTTTACAAAATACAATAGGGAAGGCGATCCCAACACCCATCTAGTTACCTTCAGGTCAGAGTTGTTGTTATTACAACAATGGCCACATTCCATCATCCGTGTCTTTGGTATGTCCCTAATAGGAAAAGCTTTAGTCTAGTATCATGCACTCCCACGCTCTTCCATCTCAACCTTGGAAGAGCTACTAACTCAGTTCGTGACTCGTTTCAAATACAATCTGAAACCAGAAGTTACATTGGACCAGTTAATGAGAGTCAAAAAAGATCTGCTTAAACTAATCCAAAAGTTTATACAGTGGTGGAGTGCCACATTGAGCAAAATACATGAATGCATCACGGAGGCTCATCTGTTGGTGATCTTTAAGGGGGTAGTTAACAAATTTATCAAGTCTAAACTATATTACCTTGCTCCCCACTCCCTTAGCCAAGCCTTCGCTTAGACTAAGAGCATTCAAGAAACAATAGAGGCTAGTAAAGACATGGCATATATGGTCTACAAAAATGCCCACAACAAGGGCAAAGCTACAACAACGACCGTAGCAACGGTAGTCGAAGGGGCCAAGAAGAAAAATAACAACAAAAAAGTATCTATAATGCTTGCTAAGTCCAAAACTAGCTCAAACAGCATCGGTCAAGAAACATCACCTGCCCCTAAGGCATCCCCATAGTTGAAGCCTAATTTTGAGCATAAGGACTACTCAAAGTACACGGCTATACCTGTAAAGCCTTCAGAATTTCTGAAGTAATTACTGGGAACTGGCCATATCCAACATAAGAAGGTGTCCAAGGAAGGTCTAAAACACCATAGACGACATTTTGAGCTACTTAAGAACCCCTCCTTGTCCCTGCCAAATGAACCGCCAGTTCCTAAAAACTTTAAGCTGGACCATTTTTGTGACTATCACCAATTGTGTGGTCATGGTACAGATTATTGCTGGGCATTGAAATATGATATTCAATGCATGATCGATCAAGGGAAATTGATCTTAGATAGCAGTAGTCTAGTCCATCTGGAAAACCAGTCCATGCATGTGTACCAAGATCCATTAAACGAAAATAATGTAGGGTACACTATGAACGTAGTGGGCATGAAGGATGATGATTAGGCACAGCCAAGTTAGCCCTTTGTGTTGCGTGTGCCTCCTTGCTAGCCTCAGGTGACAAGCCCATCAACATCGACGGGTGCAGCTTAGCTACAACCTTTTATCCTCTGAGTCCCATCCCCTACCTCCATTCCATAGCCCACTATCGGTAAAGTCATGGTCTAGCCTGTACCCAAACCTAGGGCAACCTTTGTCATCAGGGTGCCAAAGTCATCAGTTGCTCCTGCTACGTAGGAGAAAATCTCTAAGTCAATGTTCCAATCACATCCTAACAAGAAAGGAGAAGGGTGTATGATAGGTAACATGGCCAAAGAATGACTTACACTGGGGTTTCCCAAGTCCATGCCCCTTGCCTCGGTGCCTTTGACCCCACCCTCTAATAAGGACGATGCTACGCAAACGCATCCGTCTTCCCCCAAACCAAAATAATGCAACCCTAAATAAAAAATTACTCCTCCTCGAGAGATTCATCTCCTAGGATGAATGGAAGAAGAAAAGGATGACAAACAACCAGATCATGGACATGATCTCCTCAATGCTTTTATGCAAGTTAAACAGGCTCTGAAACAAAAAATACAACGTTGAGCCTCTATGACTTGTTGATAACATCACAAAAGCATCATGAGGCCATGGTTCGCATGCTAACATCCATACCTGTGGATGAGAGCCTCCTAGCAGATGAAGAAGAAATCTACTCCATCATGCTTCCCCTCGTTGCTGAACAACCACGACCTTCCCTACTAACTTTTCATGATGAATCCATTAAGGATGACCGAGAGAAGGGTCAAGTGACAACAACACCTATGTTCATCACCATCCAGGTTGGCCAATACTGAATCTAGAGGGTACACATAGATGACAGGGCCATTGTCAATGTCATCCCATACCCCATAGTGAATAAGCTGGGTTTGATCGACCAAATCAGTCCCATGAAAATGTCATGTTTAAAGTCATTTAACGAGGCATAGGTGTAAGTTAAGGGAATGGTACACATCAACTTTGTAGTAGGGGATCAATTCCCCATAGACGTAGTGTTTATTGTCGTTGTGGAGATGCCTAGCTTCAACTTAATCTTGGGGAGATCCTGGTTAGCTCAACTAAGGGCAGTCTCATCACCCATCCATTAGGAGATCCACTTGCCCTATGCATGAGGGGAAGTGATCATTCATGGTGATAAGATGATCCCTCAAGTTGTTAATAATGTAGAAATGGAATAGGGTTCGGAAATCGAAATCCCAAAAGATTAGTTTCCTATCCCAATACTTGTACAAGCCAACACAGTGGCTAATGACAACTTGATTTGGGCTGAACTACATTTTCACGGGGAAGATGGTGGCATAGAGGAACGGAGCAATAAACCTCCTAGTCCATATGCGTCGCCAAAACTAAAAACAATCAAGAAGCAGCTACGGAGTTAGTAGAGAAACAAGTTGGCATGACGCATCACATTAGTCCACATTGTTTACAATTACATAGTTTACGCTCTTTCTTGCCACATTGTCATTATTATGCTTCTTCATACAACAGCTCAGCCTGAAATGACCTTAAACTATTCTTGGCCCGAGACGGCCTTAAACTTGTTATGGCCCGCCATGGCCTAAAGTTGGCAATCCTTTTACGCTTATGATGGCTTGGCCTGAAATGGCCTTAAACTAGCTATGTGCCAATATGGCCTAAAACTAGCAATTTTCTTTATCCTTTTACACTTATGATGGCTCGGCCCGAAACAGCCTTAAACTATTAACAGCCCATAGTGTCCTAAAATGTGTAATCCTTTTGACGATACGTTGTCCTTCATAAAATTAAAAATAAAATAAAATAAAATAAAATAAAAATAAAAAATAAAATCTTTATATCACCAGGTCGAAGAACATTTTCCTTTACCCCATTTCATTACAACAACAAAATGTTGGCTAATATAGCCACGCTACACATTTTCTTTGTTACCACTTCCACCTGTGTCATTCAACTCCACCTCCACCTCATGAAGATCATCCTCATAAGGACATTCTTCGAGTGGTGTTCCTTTGTGGAGGTGATCCTCTCTGTGAGGCTCTTCTTTATGGGGACTCTTTCCATGAGTTTGATCATCTTTGTGGTGCTCCTCGTCATGGAGACCCTCTTTGCGAGGACCATCATCTCCATTATGATCCTCTTCATGAGGACCCTCTTCGTGTCGATCCTACAATTTGATATGAAACACATGTTAGCATTGCCATCAAAACTACACATAATAAGAATACAATAGTCATACACTTTACCTGTGATGGTCCTACATTAGCCGTGAAGGAAATTTGTTCCAGGCCAACCGAAAGGTACTCCATGATCTCGTCCTCAGTAAGCTTAGATGAAACACCATCTCCTAAGTTCTAGCCTTAACCTTTCCCTTTTTCACAGGAGTCCATCGGGGTGGTTCAGGGAAGAAAAAAGGGATAGTAGTCTCCCCGCTAGGGAGGGTTATCTCTCTCTCAGGAGAAGCACTTACTATCACTTGCTCTTGGAACTTTTCGTAGGCTCCAGAAGCACCGATGACGTCAAGGAACAGCCAGAGGGACCATGCTTCAATAACATAATCCATGTACTGTAGGTAGTAGGTGGCACTTTTTTGCTTATACATGTGCTTATGATCCTTTTGTGCCTGCCCCCATGCTTGGACCCTTGTGCTAAAATCCTTCCCGTCCTAGTTCTTTTGGGCTAGGAGATCCATTTATATCCGTTGCTCAATGAGCTCACAGTTGGCTTGGACATTGTTTTTAACGACCATCCAATAACAAGCATAGTCAATCATAGCCATCTGCCAATTCTCATCATTGGTCTCCTGAGCTTGCAGAAATGCATTTCGAGACTCCAGGTCCCCAACCCTATCGGTTAGGGCTCTGTTTTGTATTTCTACTTTCTACAATCGCTTCCAAAGTTCTTTGTTGATGTTTTGACACTCCCATAAAGAGTGGGCCAAGAATAACGTAAATTTACACATTTCATCATAAAGGCCGCATGGCGCTTTGGCCACTTCTGGTGAGGGTTCAGGGGTAGTGTCTAAGTCAATGGGTTCTTTGGGATCCCATTTGAGAAAAGGTCTTGTAATGTAAGAAAAAATATAATAGTTAGATACAATGAAATAATGCAACGTCACAATGCCAACAATTCCTATATAATAATAGTGACATACCAATCTTAGGATTGATTCTCTCTAGATGACTGATCATATTGTTCACAATGCCCTCCAGAAAGGCAAATTTATCAGGAGTCTCACCCCAATGCTAAGTTGGGGTTACTAACAAAGGTACGCTGCTATTATCAAAAGTGCCTACTACGTGAACAAAATAAGTTAGACATAGTACGGTAGACATAAAAGGAAATTAAGACATTATGATAACACAAAAATCCAAGTAGTAGCATGAGGTTTACCCTTTGAGAAAAGTTCAAACTCCCTAGTGACAAAATACTTCTATTTTCCTAGCTCATTCGAAAGGACCTCAACATCCTCTACTTCCACCTCTTCTTTGAGCACAAGAACCTATGTTCTACCTATGTTACTAATAGGAGACTCCTTTTCCAAAACTGGGGTCCCCTCTCCATAGTGTATAACTATTGCCCCTATTTCAGGGGTCAACTCCTCCACATTAGTTCCCTTGTCTGTTAAAAAACATAGTTAACTGAAACAAAACTTTATTTACTTTTTACAAACGCTACATGATGCCACAATGTCTATACATAGCGTAATACATATATAAACTAATTACGCATCTCTCTACTTACCAGCTAGAGGATTGTTCCTGTGAAACTTAATTTGTAGCCTCTTTTCCTCTACGCTAGTCGGCCTGGGAGAATCCACTGTTGGACGATGCTTCTTCCGCTGAATTGGTGAAGTCATTATTTCTGTTGCCAGGTGTTTCCCCTTTGACACACTGTTGGTGTAAGAAAGGAGCACCCCACCCATGCTATCTTGGCCCCACACAGGAAGCACCACCAGATCCTTAGTCATAAGTGAAAGTGACTCCCCAATACCTTCAGGGGGATCTTGGGCTCGAATGGTGCAAAAAACTTGAGAAATCCATGGTTTGAAAATCTAGTTACGATCTTGCTGCACCTAGACGCCATCCCTATGAACCACTAGGAATTCGGAAAAATGCTGAAAACAAGCTGTGAAAAAGGTGAAATGCACATTGAAATGAGACTTAAGCTTCTTACGAAGCTTAACCATTTTAGCCTGCAGGCCTTCAGTGAAGTAACTGGCCCAATCATACCATGTTCCCTCCTCCATAACCTCCCGCATGACCTGATCCTACTCTATCGTAAGGATTCTTTCTTGGAAGAGTAGCTTGGGAAAGGTGCAAGCTCGGAAGAGGGGATGAATGGTATTAGCCACCTCTAGCTTGATTTTATCAGCAAGGATGCCTTTCGCTTACTTTTTAACCCCTAGCCACTCCTCTATGTCCTTTTGATGCTTATAACCCCTCTTTAACCTTTCTTCTATTAGAGGGCCATCAGAAGAAACACCAAAAAATTTGGTGAATAGTTGAGCATTAATATCAAAACTTACATGCACATTGCACATGCGCATGTAAAGATTCTTGGCTCCTTCACTAAAGGAATCGACTAGGGTTAACATTTCGACTGCAGTGACATCAAGGGTTACAACTAGAAATAGCTCCATCAGTCCAGCTTCTTGGAGGTTATTGGTTACGGTAGCTGGGGTCACTTCGTGGCAGAGCCAACGTTGTGCTTCTTTTATGTCAGCATAGTGGAAGAAGAAATTGATCGCTTCATGCCCAAAAGCTATTACCGCGATCTCTCGTGATTCCCTAACTATGAACATAAAACAACGGTTTAGATAATACAACAAAATATTAAAATTTTATAGATTTTTTCAATTCTATAAGATTGTATAGTAGACCACCATAGCATAATTTTACCACATCCAAAGGATGAAGGAAATGGCGGGATTTTCTCCTACACGTCTGCAACAGTGATAGGAAGATCCAAACTCCATTCCTTATCCAGCCATCTAGCACTTTTACACTCGGCAAATAATTTGACATAGTGGATAGGGTAATGAGGAATTTCAAATCCTAGTTGTCCTAAGACACCAGCACACACATTACCAATGGAGCTGAGCTCCTTTATGGCCATTTCAGCCATAGATAACATATCTGTATCACCTTGGACTCCATGCTCATTGATAAAAAACCTATGCCACGAAATGTAGACAATTGCTTATACTTGACACAAATTTAAACAATGGTTAACACATCATGAAGCCATGGAAACACTTACCCGCCTACATAATACACGATGCCAAGTGGATTCTGGAAGTAGGTCGTGATATGACGAGCCACAAACAGTGTGTTGTAGGCGTGATAATAATAAAACCTAGACATCTCCTAGATCCAAGATATATGCCTTAAACCCCTAGTGCTCTATTCACAGTCTTGTACCTGCACAGTTTCAATTGAGCCATTCACCAGAAACATTAAGATGCTCTGCGTTGATCCAACCAGTAGCATCTCCAGAATGGTGGTAGCTGTCTCGGCCGGCAGATGCGACCAGATAATTATGCTAAAATTGTGCAAAAAAACTGCAAAAACTCCCATGTGTCTTTTTGGAACCAAACCACCTCCTCCCCTACACAAGCATGAGGAGGAGGAACATTGGGCATGGGGACCTGTAAACAGCATAGAATGCCCACGATGTCTAGGATGATTAGGATAGGCTTTGCCGAAATCCTTTACAATAAAAATGCATTATCATTAGAAAAACAATCTAGACATACTAACAATATTAAATTCATTACGCAAGACTAGAGTTCTCATTGCCTCGACTCCCTAAAAATTACATATTGCGTTGGAGATGCATTAACAAAACCACCCAAACCCTTGTAATGGTGCAAGGTCTATCTCTGACAACAGCGATAAAAGTAATACTATATATTATCCTAGTGTAACATGCAACCATTACGAGCGAGACAACGAAACCCCATTTACACTACATATGGGTACAATCCATGGACCTCTCTAGTTATACATTGTGTTTGCACAGTATCGCCCAAAATCGTCCAAACCCTTACGACTATGCAAGGTCTATCTCTAACAATGGCGATAGTGGTAATATTACAAACTACAATAGCTTAGCCTACTCAAGCAAGTATTAATGCCCAACATAATACACATCTTTAAAAAAAATACAATTATGACACCACAACAATGAAAATAACAACTGTGCAGGGAAGGTAAAAAACGATCTACTGGGCGAGTGGAGTAGTCTCCTATGTTTCGACCTGGGCCTTTGAAATCTACTCTAAATGCTCCTACAATTTATGGATCTTCATCAATTTGGCATGTTTTCCTTTGAACTTCGATGCCATGGTTATGCTTGAACGACCTTTACAAAATCATCTACTTATTCCTTCCTTCTACTTTCCTTTTGCTGTAGCCTAATTCAAATTTGTGATGTTTACAGTTCGCTTTGAGGAAGAACCATTGACTTATAAACATGATGGTGAAAACTTGCCTTTTTCATGTCTGATCAATGTGGAACTTTTCTGAAATGTAGGTATGTCAATGCAACATGAAGCGTAAAGATTGCAACATTAATCTCGTAGATATCACATTGATTGCAGTGCGAAAAGACCCGAAACTAACGCGTAGCTTATCGTTTCATAATCCGATCGCATTAACTATGGTCTCCATAAAATTCTAAATTAGCTATTTCGACATGCTAGACATGCCACGTTATACCTTTCATCGTAGTTTGTAGAAATATTATGCTAACATCTAGGAAGTTGGGCTTGCTATTTTCTTACAAACTGTGCATATTGTAACGGTTTGCTAAGACCTTAAAATGCCAGCCTCTTTAACATGCACCTCTAAAAAAAAAAAAAAAACTTCTATCATTTCAATTGATCGGCAAAAACAATATAACAACTTCCATTCTTAGAAGTTTTGCAGGTTGATTCACAAATGAATACAACTTTATTTGCACCTCTAGGCCCACACGAGGAAACTATTAGCTAGCTCAACATTACATTGATAGGAACCGATGCATCCCTTTATGATATAACCTTAGCAACATCAGAAATATCCCCAGACTAGCTAGAATATTTGGCTGGAACCCTAGTCCTAGAGGTTGGCGATGTGATCGAGGATCCCATTACTAAGGTTCCTATGGTTACGTACAAAGGAGAAAGTAAAACTTTGAAAGTTAGTTCTCTTCTTGACCAACAGATGTAGAGTGACATACTTTGAGTGCTCCAAAATAACGTTACGGTATTCGCATGGTCATACGAAGACATGCTAGGTTTAAATCTAAGACTAGTACAACACAACATAGTTTTAGATCTACATATCAAAGTAGTTAAATAGAAAGCCCGAAAGATTAAGCCCGAAATCATGCTGGTAGTGCATGATGAAATCACTAAGCTATATCAGGCTGGTTTCATTTGCATAGTTGATTATTCAGATTGGGTGTCGAACATCATAGTTGTCTCTACGAAAATGGAAGGGATACGCATCTGTATAGACTTCTGTGATCTGAACAGGGCAACGATTAAAGACAACTTCCCATTACCGAGTATTGATGAACTTATCGATACAATGGATGGACATGCGTTACTATCCTTCATGGATGGTTTTTCAGGCTATAATCAAATCCATATCAACCCAGAACATCAATTGACGATAACTTTCATGACACCCTGGGGAACTTTCTATTACATCATGATGTCTTTCAATTTAAAAAATGCTAGAGCAACTTATCAACATGCCATGACATATATCTTTAGTGCTTACCTCTTAGAGAGATTGAACGACTACGTAGACGACATAGCTGTCAAATCTAAGAGGTTGGAAGATCATCTAGAAGACCTAGAGTTAATCCTTAAACGATGTCTCAAGCATGACCTAAGAGTCAACCTAAGAAAATGTGTATCCGGAGTTAAGACCAAACGCATGTTGGGGTTTGTGGTATCGAAGGCTGGCATACAAGTCGACCCCGACAAGGTTAATGCCATTGTTAATCTAGCACCACCTACAAACCTCAAAGAACTACATGGATTACAGGGTAGGTTACAGTTTATTAGGAGGTTCATTTCGAAGTTAATGGACAAATTACATTCTATGCAACATTTGCTCAAGAAGGGTGTTAACTTCGAATGGACCGAGAACTGCCAGTGTGCATTTGAAAACTTGAAGAAAGAGCTGTTACATTTGCCAATGGTTTTCTCGCCACAAAGGGATCAACCTTTCTATATCTACCTAGCAAGCTCAAATGTGTCTATCGTTGCGTTGTTGTGCCAAAAAAGGGATGATAGGTCAAAAATCCCTATTTATTATCTAAGTCATGCTATATTTGCATATGAAATAAGGTACAATGAAGTAGACACTACTTTTTCTATAGCCAAGTCAATATAATTTTCAAGAGAAACATTCTGCGGGCCATCACAAATAATTTGTATGAAAGCAGTAGGATAGGCCACTAGAAAGCCATCACAGCAGAATTTTACTTGCACCATATTGGCCAATCTTCTACGAAAGGCTAAGTGATAGCCGATCAGCTTATGACATCACCTGTTAATAATCAAGCTGCGATAGAGCCCAAGTTTCTTGATGAACAGATACATAGTTTAAGTCCTATATTAACAGGCCTCGGAGTGATGTTATACTTTGATGGAGCTCCGACTACCAGAGGTGGCAGCACTGCCATCATCATTATGCTCTCCCCTAAGGATTTTCATCCATTGGCTTATTTCCTGGGATTTCCCTATACGAACAATATGGAAGAGTACGAGGGGCTCCTCAGAGGACTGTTAACAGCCAGGGAACTCAACGTTCAACACCTAGCGATTCGAGGCAATTCGATGCTTGTTATCAATCAAATCATAGGAGTCTATGCCTGCAAGGCTATACATCTACAGCCCTATTATGATATGGCTAAAAATCTTCTGAAATAATTCATGAAGACCAACATCCAACACGTGCTGCGTAATGAGAACACTATAGCCAATGCACTAGCTACACTAGCTTTAAATGTGCCACCACATTTGTTTGCCACCTTGCCTACTTTAATGATGGAATGTATATATCCTATCATTCAAGCAATGCAAATATCTTCTCTAAGCATGGGAGGAATGATAGAATGGTACGACAATATTAAAACCTAGCTTCTGCATGGTGAACCACTGCATAAGTTAACACCTGGACAAAAGGCCTAGTCTGTAAGCATGCTAGGCAATACGTCATCATCGAAGATAGTACTCTATGTAGAAACTCTTTTGATCGAGTATTGCTAACCTGCATTAATAACGACCAAGCACAAAGGATAGTTAGCGAAGTCCATGAAGGACTATGTGGAGGACACATAGCCCTGCAAGCCATGGCCGCTAAAATGAGACGGTTAGGGTATTACTAGCCGTACATGGAACAAGACTGCCTTACCAAGGTTAAGATATGTGACATATGCTAGTGTTATGTAACTCTAATACATGTGTCACCAACTTAATTGCATACTACATAGATCCCTCGGTCATTCCAACGATGGGGACTAGAGATCATAGCCCCCATCATGCCTAACTCTTCCGCACGACATAGTTTGATTATCACTGCCACTGAGTACTTCAAAAAGTGGGTCAAGGATATTCCCCTACAAAAGACTACATCTCAACAGATTTTCCATTTTATCTTGGATAACAAGGTAACCAAGTTTGGGCTTCCGATGACTATTGTGACTTACAATGGGCCACAATTTAGTAGTACCGAAACCAAATCTTTCTGCAGTACCCTTGGTATCAAGCAATCTTTTTCCTCACCTTATTACCCACAAGCAAATGGTCAACTAGAGGAAACAAAAAAGGTGGTCATTAATTTATTGAAAAAGATGCTCAACAGCAACAAAAAATGATGACATGAAAAAATCCTCTATGTGCTATGGGCCTATCGTATGACATGCAGAACAACTACCAATAGAACACCCTATAGCCTAGTCTACGGATCTGAGGCAGTGTTGCCCCTGGAACTATAGGTTCCGTCACTATGGATGGTCCTCTTCATAGTTATAAATGAGACTCAACACAATGAGTCCAGAATCGCAGATTTAGACTCGATAGAGGAAAAATGCATTTAGACGCTCGACAACATCGAAAGATATCAGGATAGGCAAAGACAGAAGCATCATCACAACCTATATCAGTGATCGATCAAGAAAGGAGACTTATTTCTTAAGGCTATTCATGAACTAGTAAGCAAATTCTCTGCAAGCTGGGAGCGCCCTTTCCTGGTTGTCAATGCATACGGCAATAAAGCATTTAGGTTAGCAGATATCGACAGCAACGAACTACCGAACCTAGTGAATCATATGTACCTAAATCTGTACCACATCTAGAAGTCTGCTCGGCTCAAACATGAGGTAAAAAACATCCGCTACAATGTAAAACTGAAATTTTTGTACACGTCCACTATGACGTAAAACTGGTATTTCCTACACGCATCTGCCATGATGCTAAACTGGAAAAGTTTTCGATCGTCCACCATGAAGTGAAACTGGCAAGGTAAGCATCCATCTACTAAGATGTTAAACTAGCATAGACTTGTCCGTAGGTTACAACATGAAACTAACACCCACAACATGGTCTGCTAGGATCATAAACTAGTTTCTTGACCATCCGCTACGACATAAAACTAGCACACTTTAGTTTGCCTAGACTTTAAACCTGGACCATGGTCTATTGGGAATTAAAACCAGCAACAACACCCTACCAGGACTTAAAACTAGAAGCTACCAACAGATTACCCATGAAGCAAGTAAGCCTGATCATTCTTGCACGACATCCCTACTAAACGGAATGGGTAGGGCGTTGGAATAGACATAGCTTCGCTACCCTCCTGGCATTCTACTGATTCCTTGGATATACCAAAAGGCATACTACTAACTCCTCGGAGATGCCACTATGACAACCACTTTGTAGCTACAACTCCTAGGGTTGGCTCTACCATTCAAAGCCCCAAGGAAACTATGGTCACCCATAGCCTTGGTGGCTTCCACCCGTTGTCGCCACTAGACTCTAGCTTAGCAGATTCATCTAACTAGTTCTTTGCCCAGTCGGTTGGATAAGATGAATCTGGATATTGACAGCAAATTCATAAAATCTAGCATCAATAAAGGGACCCTTGCCTCTTGCTACGGTTCCTTCTCCATGGCCTATGCTCTCTTTTTAGCTTCGAATGGCACTTGTTTCAATAGCCTCCCTAGCGATTAGGACGATTGCTTTGGTTATCTATTCTCTATTATGTTTTGCAGGTTACTTGCTATGATAACATTGTTCAAGAATGCATTCACTAGGAAGGAGAGATGCCATAGTGTTCTGAGGTGGCTGCTCAGACTAGCCTGGCCACTTGGGAGTGCAAACCTTGCCCTTCCCTTCATCAGACACCTTATTTCACTTTCTCCTTCCCTTATCCTTACAACCGTCTTTACCCTCTTCTCCTGTTTGTACAGAATGTGAGCATACAATAAAAATGGGGTCTTTCGCACATGGATAACCATCATGTCCATGAACTAGCATAATGCAACTTGCCTCATGGAACATAAGTTCAAAAAAAATAAAAAAAATGGGCAAAGCTAGGCAAAATGGATGAAACACAACTTGTCCAGGCCATATGGGCATAACGCAACTCATCCATGCAAGCCCCGCATATACAGTACAACAATAGTGTAACCTCTCAAGAAAACACCCATGATAGGTTGTTTAATAACATGTTTGTGAAATATTTTTCTCACACTTAAGTCTTCCCTGAACCTCCCTCCCTCACAACTGTACAATCCCTCTTCTGCTCCTTACGCTTCCAACCTTTGCCCTCCCAGGTTTGACAACGTGACATCTGGGCAATAGCTGATGGATGGTGTTGGCATCTTTACCTCTATGATGTTTCATATTCTTTGTTGACGTCTCTTGGGAAAGCCCTAAAAACATCAACAAAGAGGGGCCATTAAAACACCGTGAAATTTTGAGACCTCGACGATTCAGCAAAGTCTCAAAGTTTAGGCGAAGTATTTCCACAAGTAGCACATTCTAGCAAGTCTTCTTCTTCTAGCTAAGGGCCTACTACACTATGCTACATGGATCAGCGTAATAGACTCCAGGAGGGTTGAATAGAAATGAGGGATGCACAACACTGACACTTCAACTTTGAAGGCTAGCCATGATTGAAAATCTTAACATTTGGCATATTACGCTGAGTTACACTATGCAACTTAATGTAGCATAACGCAAGAAAAAAGTTGATTTAACTGCAACAAAGGAGATAAAAAAATTCAAGTATTAGCGGTTCTTATGCCATGATACACTCCTTAGTGTATTGCAGCGTAATCATAAGATAGTCTATTACTGAAGCTCTAGCAAAGGTAAATTATGACATACTACGCTTCAGAGCGTAGCGTAGCATAACACTGCAAGCTTCAGCTATGGCACATTAGGTCAACAGTATTTTGTGGGCCCAGGAAATGCATCATCTAAATTTGATTTTTCTCCTAACCCTAATCTTATAAATACCCCAGTTGACAATGATCAAAAGGTCGACAATTCTTGAGATTGGTAGTTGTTGGCAAAACTAGTGAGAGGACAAGAAAGAATTAGCAATAGAAGGGCATCGACAGTGACTAGCAAGAGCTTTTTTTTCGACCAGAGACTTCAAGTTAGCACACACTTTGCTTTGAGTTTGACCCTTGCACCCAGATTGGCTAAAACAAGGTAGATCAACTTTTTCTTGTTTCATCTCTGAATAGTTTTCTTGTTCTTGGCATGTGCTTCGTATAAATCAAATTCTATCTACATCCATTGTATTCAACATATTTGTTTATAAGTGAAATTCCAAATCTTGGGATCACACACTCTCCAAATTCAATTCATTGCATCCTATTTACATAGGTTTTTACAATCTTTTATTGCATCATTTACATTGTCCTCATTGCTCGTCAAAATCATCATCTTGTGATCCAATCATTACAAAATTTACTAATTAAATAAGTCCCTGTCTGATTGACACGACCATTCAGGGCACCTTGGATTTGTTTTCTCTAGCATGGCCCTTGCACGGATCTAAGATTGGAACTGTGTACGTGGAACTTCGCTCGATATTTCCAGCAACTAACATTTTCCATCATTACATAAGGTTGGAAGAGAAAAAAAATACTAAAAGAGCATCAAATAGAAATAGCTAACCTTGCCTTTACTTGAGGGTAAGCTAGAAAAGGAAATGAAGGAAGAGTGCCTTAGATGTTCTGCACACAAATTAACCAAGGACTTCCTCAAGTGTAAACTATGGCTTGCATTGGGGTTATCGTAATTGATGTTTTAAATGTAAATAAAGCACACTAAATGTAAACAAAAACATACACAAAATAGTATTGCAAGAAAAATGTAAACTGAATGTAAAGCAGAGTAAAAAAAATAATGGCTGGCAAAATGAATTGTATTATATTACTTAGAAAATATGTGCACTAATCAAAGCATAGCTGCACGTGTGGATGGTAGGTCAAGCACCAAGCCCTTGGGTGATGTGATGTGTTTTAGAAGTGTTTGGATGATAGGATTCAAGTGTGCTTGAGCGTCCAAGGATTGCTAGTCTGAGTTTCCTAAGCTATCAACCTTCAAAATTGCCAACCTTGTTTATGTGAATTGATAGGGTATTTATAGGGTTTGGCTAGGCTCGAGTGTAGAATTCATCAGTGGAATCAATGGCTGAGAGATGAGAGGAAAATAGATAAAGTGACACGTGTCTAATGGACAACTATGTGTGAGTTGGTTGTGTGTAGGTAGGCTACGTTCTTGACCAAATGCACTATATCTCACAACGTGTGTTGGCTTACGCAAGCTAGCATATGTCCATAGGAGTAGTTTGACAAGCTCACAAATGATGAAGATTTATAATGAAATGATATTGTACAACAAGAGAATTTGATTCCAACTCGCTTGATCAATGGATTGACTCTGCAGGATGTCGATTTGAATGGTTTTTTGCCTGTTTGAGGCATCTCTATTTCACTAGGGCTCCCAGAGTGAGTTGATTTAGTCTTGGCGTGTCCTCAACATGTGTTTGGTTTGCTTTTTTTTGGGCGTGATCAGTACTCACGCTGATGAATAGTACTCACACTAATGAATAGTGCTCATGCTGATGAATAATACTCACATTGATGAATAGTACTCACACTGATGAATAGTACTCATGCTGATGAATAGTGCTCACACTGATGAATAGCGCTCACGCTAATGAATAATGCTCACGCTATACTCATGCTGCCAACATGAGCTCAGCGTGGCCACAGCGTGAGCTACAAAACTTTCAATTTTGGACTTGAAATCTAGAATTGTGGAGGTTGAAATCTGAAGTTGTCAAAAATGAGCCTTGAGGATGACTTGCACCTTGGAAATCAGATCATTCTCACCCAGTTTTGGGGCCGTCAGAGTCAGTCATGCTGTACTCACACTGCCAACGTGACCTCAGCATCACCATAGCGTGTGTGAAAAATTTGCAAGCCAGCGTGAGTTCCCAGGACAAGCTTAAAGTTTTGTCTTGGAAAGCTCAAGTGTGACTTGTTCTTATTTCAAAGTGTTAGGCCGAAATTAGTGGTGTTTCATCCATGACAACCATTGTAGCCAAGGTAGGTAGGCTGTCCCAAAGCCCAAACCCCAATGCAAGGCAAAGTAAAAGAAATGAAATACAAAGAAAAAAAGATTATGCAAGGGGATGAGTGTAATAGTGTACTTGGTTGATAGCAGCTTCCTCCATTCCTCCACATGTGCCTACGGTAGACGTCTCAGTGCTCATTCTCCCTCATCCACATTGATGAGTCTGAGTTGTTGATGTTCACTTCAATGCATCATGTTGATTGCTACACTCTAGTCATTATGTTCTAGATGCTACGCTCTAATTGCTATGCTCTGGGTTCCACTCCTTGCTCTAGCTGCACTATGCTCTGTAACTTCTCATTTTCACTTTGGAAAATGATAGTTTATCCTTAGTGAAATGCAGATATATACCCTCCCAGGGTAATTAAATGTATTAACTACTAGGATGGTGCCCCACACTTAGGAAAATTTTCTATGTTTTTCTAAGCATAGCAAGGGGTCAAGCATAACAAGAGGTAGAACGTAGCCACTAGAGTTAGGAAAATTTTCAAACTTTTCCTGGTGGTCCCTAAACTTCGAAAATTTTATAAATTTTTCTAATTGCCCAATGAATGCCCAGCCTGATTCTATGTTCCAAGTGCTACCAATCTTGCCTAAACCAATGTAATTGTCACAATTAATGATCCACTATGATCTTAAACTAGCATCCCATGGCCTACTGAGGCCCAAAACCAGCCAATGTACTTACTTCTCTAATTCGACATTTGCACACTTTGGCAAATTTTCATTATATTTCTTTCTTATTTTATGAATTTTGACTTCATTTGAGACAAGTGTGGCTTGACTTTCCTTCTAGTTGTTTTGCAAGATTCTTGGTGAGATCACAACATGAGCATGTGTGGGCATCTTCATTCACCTCTAGTCCTTACAAGGCCTCATGATGACCTCATGCGATGCATTGATACAGAATGCCTAGGCCTTGATCCTAGAGCCTGTGATGAACATATAACATCCATAGAGGTGTCACTAGATTGGCTAAACCATCTAGTTAAATCTCTAGATCTAGAGGTAGGTGACATCACTAAGGATCCCTTCATTAAAGTCCTTGTAACGACACTTAGTGGTGAGGCAAAAATACTAAAACTTAGTTCCTTGTTAGAGCCTCAATATACTCAAGAAATCACCAAAGTCCTCAATGATGACATCAAGGTGTTTGCATGGTTCTACAAAGACATGTTAGGCCTAGATCCTCACATAGTGTAGCACAATATAGTCCTTGATCCTCGCATAAAACCAGTTAAGTAGAAAGCTTGCAAGGTTAGGCTTGAGGTGGCATTGGTAGTTTACAATGAAATCACGAAGCTTTACAAGGTTGGTTTCATCTGAGTAGTTGACTATGTAGACTAGGTTTCCAACATTATGGTTGTACCCAAGAAAAATGAAAGCATAAAATTTGCATAAACTTTCAAGATTTGAACAAGGAAACTATTAAAGATGATTTCTCATTGCCTAGTATTGATCAATTGGTAGATACTACAACTGACCATGCCTTGTTGTCCTTTATGGATGGATCCTTTTGTTACAACCAGATTTAGATCAATGCAGAGTATCAACTCAGCACTATCTTTAGGACCCCCTTGGTGTATGTTTTTCTATACAATGATGCCTTTTCGATTAAAGAATTTAGGAGCAACCTATTAACATGATATGACATACATTTTTAGTGATTATTTTCTAGATTTTCTTAATGCTTACATTGATGACATAGCAATTAAGTCCAAGGTGGCACACAACCACGTAGGTGACTTAGATCATGTACTCAAATGTTGCCTAAGACATGACGTTAGATTGAATCCTAAGAAGTATGTTTTTGGCATCATATAGGCTACATGCTAGGTTTTATAGTATCAGAAGTAGGCATACGCATAGAATTTGATAAGGTTAAGGCCATTTTCAATCTAGCACCACTGGCTAACCTTAAGGAGCTACGTGGGTTAGAATGTAAATTTTAGTTCATTTGTAGGTTTATTACATGGTTAACTGAGAAGTTGTAGCCAATGTAATATTTTCTCAAAAAATGGATCCCCTTTGAGTGGACAACTCAATGCCAAGTGGCATTTGATAATATTAAATAGGAGTTGGATCAACTTCGTATAGTCTACCCTACGTAAGGAGATAAACCATTCTACATATACCTTGCAACCTCTGACATGTTCATTGCCTCTCTACTTTGCCAAAACTAAGATGATGGCTCAAAGGTCCTTGTATACTACATAAGCCATGCATTATGGATCATGAAGCAAAGTATAATGATGCGGAGAAGAACTACCTCACCTTAGTCTTCACGCTTAAGAAGTGGAGGCACTATCTTTTCCACAATTAGGTAAATAACATCTATAAAAGAAATGTACTTTGAGAAATTATCACAAACATTTATGAAAGTAGTTAAATTGCACGATGGAAAGCAATAACTATGGAGTTTGACTTGCACTACATAGCACAACATCAACTAAAGGTTAAGCAATAGCTACATAACTAATGACTGCCAATAAATGATCAAGAAACGATAGATTCAAAAAATCTGGATGAGCATGTTAGCAGCATAAGCCAAATGCCTGCTAGGTTTGAGGAAGCCTTATACTTTGATGGTGTTTCAATCTCTTAAGGGGGTAGTGCTACTATCGTAATTACATTTCCTTCTGGGGAGATCTAACCCTTCACTTATCACTTTGCATTTCCTTGCACCAATAATGTAGTGAAGTACAAAGGTCTCCTTAGAGGCATCTTAGTGGCCTACAATCTAGGAATCCAAAACCTAGTGATCCAAGGTAATTTGCAGTTAGTTAACCAAGTTATAAAGGTTTATGCTTGCAAAGCACAAAATTTAAAATCTTACTGTGACTTGGCAAAGCACTTGCTCAAACAATTTGCAATCACATATATCCAACATATTCCCCATAACAAGAACACCATTTTCAATGCATTAGCCACATTAGCCTTAAGCATTGTACCTAATATGTTTCATGCCTTGCCCACATCAGTAATGAATTACACTAAACCTATTGCACAAACAACTGACATTACATCTATAGCCACAACAAGCACAATACATGCACAATAATGGTACGATGACATTAAGGTTTACCTTCAACAAGGTGAGCTATTATAGCATCTAACAAATACCCAAAAGGATGTAGTGTGAAAGCAGTTATGGTAGTACATCATCATGGGTGATAGAACACTCTATCACAAATCCTATGATGGCATCTTGCTAATGATTATTGTTCAAGTCCACGAGGGACTGTGCAGAGGTCACATAGCACATAGGGCAATGGCACTAAAAATCAATTGCTTAGGCTACTATTGGCCTTACATAGAGCATGATTGCATTTTCAAGGTCAAGATGTGTGACATGCGTTAATGGGATAGAAACTTAATGCACATGCCATTCACTAAGATACTTACCATGCAAATCACATAGTTGTTCCAACACTAGGGGTTGGATATCATAGGACCTATCAGACCTAAGTATTTTGCAAGACATAGCTTCATTATAATTACAACTAAATACTTTATCAAGTGGGTTGAAGCTATTTCCCTTAGGAAGAAAACATTGCAATAGGTTTGCAAATTCATCCTTGACAACATTGTGACTTGGTTTGATCTACCCATGACTATAGCCATAAACAACAGCCCACAGTTTAGTAGTGTAGAAACCAAAGCCTTTTGCAAACACCTTGGAATTAAGCATTCCTTTTTGTTGTCATACTACCTATTGATAGATGGACAAGCAGAGGCTATAAACAAGGTCATCATTAACCTTTTGAAGAAGATGCTTAGAAGCAGCAAATGATAATGGTACAAGTAGATGGTCTATGCACTATGGGCCTATCACACAACACATAGAACAATAATAGGTAAGATGCCATATAGCCTTGTGTATGGGTCTGAAGTAATTTTACCCCTTGAATTATAGGTTCCATCACTTTGTGTGATCCTCTTGAGCTTCTTTGATGAGGCTTGATCTTGACTTTATAGAGGAGGAACACATGTAGTTGCTTGATTTTATCGAATGGTACCAAGAAAAGTAATGACAAAAGCACTGCCACAATTAGCATCAACATTGAATTAGGAGAGGGGACTTAGTCCTCAAGTCTATTTGTAAACTTGTGGATAAATTCTCAGCCAACTAGGAAGGGGATTTCTTGGCTACCAAGGCCTATGACAATGAAGCATTCAAGCTTGTTGACTTAGATGACAATGAGTTTGCAAATCCGATCAACCATTCATACTTGAAGCCATACTATGCCAAGTACACAATCCTGTATTAATGACAAAGAAAGGTAAGAATTTTTCCTCTATGATGTTAAACTAGCATAGAATATCTACTATGACATTAAACTGGCATAGAGCATTCGCTACCATGTTAAACTAGAATAGAGAATCTGCTAGGATGTTAAACTGGCACGGACCATTTGCTATAATGTTAAAATAGTATAGAGAATTTGCTATAACATTAAACTAGCATAGAGAATTTGCTACAACATTAAAATAGCATAGAGAATCTTTGGGCCATGATGCTAAAACTGGCATCCACAACATGTCCACTATGACTCTAAACTAACATAGCTTGACCTTGTATGATGAAATTAAACTAGCACAACAACCACCATTTGCTACAACATTAAACTAGCATAGAGTAGTCTACTTGGACTATAAACTAGCACATCATGGTTTTCTAGGACCTTAAATTGAGTTGACAATTTTCTAGGATCATAAACTAGCATACCATTCAATCTACCATGACCTTAAACTAGGTTTGTAGTTTAGTAAAAATGGCTCAACACATAGTTCTGTGGATAAGAAAGTGTGAATATTTTTGATCCTCCATCATTTTCCCATAGCTCATGGGTAGGGTGGAGTGGGACATTGCAATTCTAGAATGGAGTTCATGTAATTAAGAAAGAGTCCTTTGGAACATTTGTAGTGTTATCACCCTTCACATTTTGCTAATCCTTTGGAGATTCCTTTGAGCATTTTTCTAACCTTTTGGAGCTTCCACCACCATTGCTAGTAGTACCACCCTCAGGCTACATCAATAGCATTATTGACCTTCAGTATTTCATTATTCGTTAGAGCTCTCACCATCAGCACCACCCACTAGAGTTGTAGTAGTATGGTGGCCTAGCCACCTTACTACCATCTTCCATCCCTAACCATTGGTCAGGATTAGAAGCACATTTAGCATCTTGGCTTTGCATCATTTTGCTACATTTCCAAGCTCCTATCCTTGGTGTGGAGTCTCAAGCACCTACATTGCCATCACCCTTAGTTGCTTTGCTAGCCTCCCTAGGGTGCTTGCCTCTGGTGTGGTTGCTAGAGCTTTTGCTGCCTTTTGGCTTCGGTACCCACACTGGCCTTTCTACTTTGGCACTCTAAGCCCTTTCAATTGGTGTAGCACTCATGGCACTTATTACACCTTCGCAACTATTATTTTTCCCCCATATCATGCTATGTGTTTGTTTTCTTATTTTTTGTATGTTTTGTTTGTAGAATGAAGCCCTAGAAACTATCATTCAGAGACATATTTGAGTGCAATGGCAAGTCACCATATTGCTTTGATGTGCCTAGTTGGACTTGCTAAGCCACTCAAGAGTGCATATCTCTCTTACCAAACCATAACCTATTTGCATTTACCCCTTTACCCTACATTTTCCCATCTTCCCTACAAGCTTCCTTGATGCACATTACACCCTCCTTTCAATCAATCGTAGAACCCATGATGGATGTAACACAACTCGTCCTAGGGGAAGCATCTTTGGGTTGGTCATAGCCCAATTGGATGTAATGCAACTCATCCTGGGGAGGAAACACCTATACTATAGACGTGATGTAGTTGGCTCTAAGAAAAGCCCATAAAGAAACATGTAGTCCACTTGATAATAAGCATCTTACAATTATCATTTCACAAAGAAAAAAAGCAAAAATCAACAGAAGAAAACCATAAAACATGAAAAAAAAAGCAAAGGGGGTAAAACATGTCCCCAAGCATAATTTAGCAAAGCTACAGTTTGCAACTAGTTGGACCCTAAATCTACATCGGCCTTCTCATAAGCACTTTGACGAGAGGTCAACATGTTAAGGGTAAGCCATTCTAGTTCTATGGGTGATGGCTTTTTCACAAGCATTTTGATGAGAGGTCATGATTCTAGTAGCAAACCATCCTGATGCCATGTTCATGGTTAGCCATGCTGACTCCTAATCTTGTAGCATGATACATCATTTGCATCTCATTCCTCCCTTGCTATCCTAGGAAAATTTGATACATCCATTACCTTTAGCATACCATTACCTTTAGCACTCTCAAGCCTAGCAAAGCACCATCTGACTAGGTACTAATGAGTGATGTTGGTATTGCACCTACTATGGTGTTTTGAGTTCTTTGTCGACATCTCTTAAGGCTCTCCTATAGACATGAATAAAGAGGGGCCAATGAAATACCATCAAATTTAGGTGATAGCACCTCAATGGTAAATTCATTTAAGTCTCAACATGAGGCAAATTTTTTCTAAGTGTTTGGCCCATGCTTCCACTATTGGGACTATGCTCCAGAGTGTATTTAGCATAGCATGTAGCATAGAATCATATTTGAAAAATTTTCTATGTGTCGATAGTAGTTGCAAAAATTTTTCCCAAGTGTTATGCTATGCTCCTATTTTCCCTACTATGCTTTAGAGCATAGTTAGTGTAGCATGAACTTTAGTGGCCTGTTTACCTAAGCATCAAACCAAGAGCTACTAAGCTAGCTCAGAATTGAGGAAACCATTTGGAAAATTTTCTAACTATTGGGGCTACCCCTCCTACTACACTCCAAAGCATAGCCAGCATAACCTAGATGAAGCCTACAAGTTTTGCCCATTTTCTCCAAGTGTCAGTGCTACACTCTCATATTTCCTACTATGCTCCAAAGCATAGCCAACATTGGACTTCAATTTTTGTAGATTTTGTTAAACTATTAGGCTATGCTCTAGAGCATAGCTAGCATAGTAATGTGAGAAAACCTCCAAAAGCTTCTAGAGCTCAACATTGACCTCCATCTTAGCCTCAACACTTCTTTGGCAAGCAAGATCAGTAATTTTTATTTCTCTTGCACCACCTATTTGTCTCAAGATTGTACCTATGGTTGATCCTAGTTGAAAGAGGGAAAGCGTAGTCCTAGACCATAGCCTCCAAATCACACTATTTTGAATTATTTGTAGGTACATTGCAATCTTTTCAACTCTAGCACATGTAGTCTTGGTAGCATAGTCACAGCTTGGTAGTCTCTTGGGGTCCATTGAAGCACACTAGAGCATAGCACCAATTGGTCTAGTAGGAGCATAGTTGGATCAATGTAGGCCCAACTACCATTATGCCACGAGGTTCTCGATCTATACTTTACATTAATCCTAACCCTATAAATACCCCAAAATTTAAATTTTAGGGGTTGGCAAAATTCAATCTTCAATTGGAATTTTCAATCAGCAACTTTGCATTTGTGTGGCATCTTTCACATGAAAAACCTAAAGTAAATCAAACATCCCTGCACCCCAGAGTGCTCAGCACCTTCATAGCACCCTTGCATACTACCTAGCATACCATAGCATATTGAAACCCATAGGACATTGTGGAAACCACATTGGTAGGCATATACTTCATGATGAATGTCAATTTTCATAGCCCAGAACCCCAAAGACTATGACTATGCTACCTACTATGCCTGTCTATACACCGCATACCTCCTCACCTCTTCTTTATAATTTCTATGGTCCCATCATTTGGAGTGGTTTCATTCTTCCTCTCTCAAACTCCTTTACATTTTCAAGAATTTTCTTTGGTAGTTAGCATCACACTTTCATTTTTTGTTATTTTGCACATATTTGCATGTCTTTACCATCGTTATTGAACTAGGAAACCTTGCTATGCTTAGGCTTAGCTAGCCTTGGTATTGCCAAAAATACCATGAAAACCCCTAGCACTTGTTTGTCAAAACACTACATAAGTCCAAATTTGATTGACAAGACAATCCTGGGCACTCTACCTACATTTCTCCCTCTGGTGATAGCCCTTTGAATAGGGGTGTGGTTAGGGCTGTACCAGGGCAAAGGACCCCTTGATGTGACCATTCTAGTTTTTGATGTTTTTAATATCTATAGTGATAAAGTAATCAAGGTCAATCCTAAGAGGGGTGAGGTCATAACAACTTCTATATTTAGTACTATATGCATTGGTCAATGCAAAATCCTCAGAGTGCACATTGATGATGGAGTAATAATTAACACAATACCATACACAATTGTGAATAAGCTAGGCCTTGTAGATGAAATTAGGGCAAAAAAAACTACATTCTTGAAATCCTTCAATGGATTATGCATCATTGCTAGTGGCACTATTACTATAGCTTTTGTATTAGAGGAGCAATTCTTGACCATTGCTAAGTTCATTATCATAGAATAGGTGTTGGTCTTCAACTTGATATTGGGTAGACCTTGGCTAGCCCAATTAAAAGTTGTCTCCTCTCCAATTCATCAAGAGATTTACCTCCCATACAAACATGGTGAAGTTATCAACCATGGTGTTAATGTTGTTCCCTTAGTCATCAACAACATAGACATGAGCAAGGATCAAAGGTTGAGTTTCCTGATGATGCACTTACAGCAAACATTGAGATGCATTAAATAGATATACCCAAAAGAGTGGTAGAAGCTTGTAACCTCCCGAAGGATGCCATTTTGGTAGAGTTGCCCTTTGGCGTAGTGAGTGAAGGTTAAGGGGATTACTAGATAGTGTAATATAGAACTTATGCACCTTCTAACCTACACTAGGTTAGGAAGAGACTATGTGACTAAGGTACCCCTTTTGTCCAAAATGTACTAGATGCTTACTCACTACCTATTTTTTCATGCCCTTTATTTTACTTTCTACTTATCTTGCATTTGTTTTGCATTAGATTAGCATTGTAGCATGTTACCTACATCTAGCATGATTGGTCAAATTATGCATTGGTTTGTTTAGTTTATGAATTTATTTTCTTCATTTATGCATTTTCTTACTTTGTTTACACTTTTGTAGTTATTAATTTAATGTATGAAAAGCATAGAAATCATAAAAGCAAAAATCACAAAGAAAGAGAGATAGGAATATGTAGCTCAAAATGGCCTTAAAATATTGCTATGACCTGGAATGACCTTAAACTATTGTTGTAGCCTAGAATGGCCTTAAACTATCACTATAGCTTGGAATGGCCTTAAACTAACATCTTAGCCAACCATGGCCTTAAACTTGGTGATCCACGACTTGCTATAGCTTAAAACTAGCAAGCCATATTGCCTTTAACTCCATAGCAATGGCCTACTATGGCATTAAACTGGCAACGTATGACCTGAAATGACCAAAAACTAGCATCAACCCTCCTGCTATGGCCTTAAACTATTATGAGACCCATCAAGGCTTTAAACTAATTATTGTCACTATGGCTTGCAATGGCCTAGACTAGGTATAGCTCACAATGACCTAGACTCACTATGACTTGCAATGGCCTAGTATCACTATGGCTAGCAATGACCTAGTATTACTATTGTTTCATAACTCTAGGCTAGCATAACACATCTTTGGTGCATTGATTCATCACTTAGGCATGTTAGCATAGGTTACATTATAAGAATGATCATAGAAAAGTGTTATAAAATCATCGTATAGCCATAAAGAGTACACATTACACTTAGAAATAGTCATACATAAATACAACTAAAGCACCTAGCATCTACACATACTAACTTGAAACATCCTCATCCAAACCTTGTAGCTTGATGTGGATATTTTTGCTATTTGGCTTCATGACCTCAATGGTAGCCTCCTCTTGAGATCTTGGCCTTAAACATCCCCACCATCTCTACTATGTATCGATCTGCCTTGCTCATGTCCCCAATGCTCATGAATAATATGAGTGCCCCATGAAAACCTTGGTCATTACTACTAGTTACTCATTGATTTCCACTAGAGGATCTTGCAAGTGTGTGGTCAAAAACATGTGTTTGACATGTGTCCTAGGAAACTTCTCAAGGTCCTACACCACCCATCATCCATTATTTTGCAAAACCAAAATATCTACAAACCTTCATAGGTATCTTGCGAAGAACACGAAGTGCATGTGTGACCTCGCCTAGAGGTTGAATTGAAGCCTAGAAATCTCTGCATTTAGCTTGGTTTCCATGAATCCAATCTAGTTAAACATTGTACCCTCTAGTAGAACCTCTTTCACCACGCGTGGCTATTCCACCCCTAGGATCTTTCCTTGGGAAAGAAGATTTGAAAAGGCACGAATATAGAAAAGAAGGTAGAGCTCCCATACCTTAGGCACTTGAACATCTTTGATTGGTATGCCTTTGTAAGCTTGAGTGGCCTCCAATTAGTTCTTTATTTCCTCTCTATAGTCTAGCTCCCTACTAGCCTTATCGATAATCATCAGGCCATTAGCAAGGATGCAAAAGATATCATCAATGAAGGATTTGTTGAGGTCTAGCACTACCCTCATGCTGCGCACCTAGGTGATAAATTACCTAACATCGCTACTAAAGGAGTCAATGATGATGACCATTTTAGCCACCAGGACACTTAGGCTAAGGGCTAAGAATAGTGTCCATTAACCCAACATGCATGAGTTGAGCCATCAATGTTTTTGGTGCTCTGTGGCATAGCTAGTATTACACACCCTCTACAGCCTTGTATTTCATGATGAGGGTGGATTCTGTACAACCCATGGTGACCACCATTACCTTGGCTAAGGTAGGCTCTACTACAACACAAAGCAAAACAATGTTAGCACTTCATCATGCAAATAAGGCAAAGTAAAGGGCATATACACAAGAACATGAGTGAAAATCATAGATATGCACATGGCATGAATGAAGTATGAGATGGGGATGGTGCTACAGACATCTCCTCAGTGTTAATCTTACTAGTAGCCCAATCCTCATCTAACAAGCCATGAGTCCTGCATCACTCATATTCCTTTAGGTGTTAGGAGATTTATGTCTTCAAATCATGCCTCGTTGCTAAATCATGGCTACCCAAACATTTTTGTTGGATAAGAACACCTTTAAGGTAGTGTGGGTTAAGGCTAGAGCATTTGGATCATCATGTAGGCCATCTTCATCAACTTTGAACTTGACATCAACCATAGAACTGTCAACGATTTAACATTAGAAAGTAGCATAAAATAGTGCAAGAGCCATAGAAGCACTTATCCTCTGACATAGTAGATGGTTCTAGGTGGGTTTTGAAATAGAGTATGCAACTACTACATGAAAAAAAGGGTTTTTCTCTTGTTGTAACAAGCAAGCCTTGTCATGTGTCATACTCTGGAAGGCTAATGAACACCCCTGGGGCCTCTGTGTAAGCCTCCTTCCCCATCAACGTTGGTAAAAAACTTATCTAAGATGAGCTTTAGAATGTTCTAATTAGCCCCAAGTAGTAGCATCTAAATGATAACACTAGCAGCCTTAACCACTAAGTGTGATCACATGATCACACTAAACTATTGCAATAGGTACTCAAGGAACTCCTGAGCATCCACTCACATATTTGGCATAAGCATGTTAAAGATAATTGTGCTCATGCAACATAGGATGCCCACGAGCTCAACCATAATTAGAATGAGCTTTAACAACACCTTGCTATCATCAAGCAATAGGCAAAGTGTTAGCATACACATGTAGATGCAAATTTTGACATACATACGATAAACAACTAACAGAAATGAGAAAAATATGTAATTTTGACAATACACCTTGGGGACCTCCGAGTGTAGGCCATCAATTAACTCTTTCAACATGCTTGGCACTCACTGGGGTACAATACATTTTGCATGTTTAGCATTATGCATGAATAATGAAATTTTAGCTAACTTTGGAATACCCCAACTATGCTCTAGAGTGTGGAGAGCATAGTTCAAAAGTGATAGACATTTTTGCGAACACTTGCATCAACTTAGTAACTACACTCTCAATGCATGAGGAGCATAGTCCCAACCAACAACATGTTCTATCATAGATCATCATGGTTGTGGAGAGCATAGTATCCACACAACATCATTCCTACCAACATTTCTAGGCCCTGCCATGATCCTCTTCCTTCTTTCACCACTACTACCTGAGGTGCAATCCATGGAAACCCCTACTATGAATAGAAAATACTAGGAAAACATCCAAAAATCATAGAGTGTATTCTCATGGGGTTGAAACCCCTACATGCTAGTGTGAGGTGGTAGCCAATAAGAATGTTGAAGTAGCTCATGATAGGATTCCCCATCATGGTAGGCATAGTTAAAAAAGCCTTGAATTATACTGATAGTGCCAACAACCCTATGCATGCGGCCTAGAGTGTAGTCCATAAGGCTATCCCTATGAAACCAAAAAATTAAAGCACATAGATAGATTCCCATGTTTCCATCCACCATGCTAGGCCTAGCATCTTCCACCATCACCAAATCTGAATGCTACTGTCAATGGTGATGCCCCCTTCTGGCTGTGCCACAGAATGTATTTTGTAGGGCCCCAAATCCCACGTAGATCCAAAAAAATAAGAAACAAAATAGAAGCAAGGGGAGAACATAGTTAGCATATCTGGCCAATGTAGATGTTCTCCTCTCTACAACATAGGCTTGTGGTAGGTGGCTTAGTTCCCTCTCCCCTTCAATTATGTTCATGAACTATAGGTGAATGTGTGCACTTTGGCATGTCATCTTTTTCGCAATTATGATCTCAAATGGGAGCAATAGTAGAGGCAACAACAAGACTACCCTCTCGACATCATAGTTAAAGGTAGAAATGACAAATTACTATAGTATAAATGCCTTTATATACTCTCCTGGGATCATTAATGATTCATCAACTTGGGATTACACTTGCCACCAAGTGCCCTGCTACTAAGCATGGAAAGTGTAGTTGGGTGAGAGCATAGTTAACCATCCTAAGTCCAAAACAATGATTTTTCACCACCCTAAAAACATGCAAGTTAACTCCACTCTTGAGCATGACCAGCCCTCCTTAGAACAGCATGTTTGACACATCTATGGTTTACTAAGACCTAAAATTAGTGTACAACCTACTAGGGCGTGAGACTAGCACAAACATGTTTACCTCCCATGGCAACTTACATGCATGCTTAAGAAAATTTCATTATATTGCTTTTCTCATTCATGCATACTAACTTAGTCAAATAGGTGCCACATGATGTTTTTCTAGTTTATTTTGTAGGAACACAACATGGATATGTAGGAGTATATCTTCTTACCTTTCGTCCTCATGGGGCCTTATGGCAACATTAAATGATGCATTAAACCTCATTGTCTTGACCTCGAGCCTATAGCCTACAACAAAGACATGGCATCCATAAAAGCACCACTTGACTGTCCTAACCATCTAGTTAAGGACCTCAACCAAGAGGTAGGAGACATCATAGAGGATTCCCTTGTCAAGATCACTATGGAAATGTGCAACAGTGAGCTAATAATGTTAAAACTAAGCTTCTCGTAAGAACCCCAACATGCCCATGGCATCGCTAAAGTACTTAACAATAACATCAAAGTGTTTGCATGATCATACAAGGACATGGTGGGCCTAGATTCCCAACTAGTCTAGCATAACATCATCCTTGATCCCTACATCAAACTAGTTAAGTAGAAAGCATGCAAGTTTATACTTGAGGTAGCATTGGTAGTCCATGACAAGATCACTAAGCTTTCTAGAGTTGGTTTCATCTGGGCTATTGACTATGCAGACTAGATCTCCAACATCATGGTTGTGCCTATGAGAAATAGAAGTATATGCATTTACATAGACTTTTCAGGCCTAAAAAAAGGTAACCATCAAAGATGACTTCCTGTTGCCTAGTATCAATCAACTGATTGATACCATGGCTACACATGCCTTGCTGTTCTTCATGGATGGGTTCTTGGGCTATAAACAAATTATGATTAGCACTAAGCACTAACTCAGTATAACCTTCATGACCACCTGGGGTACGTTTTTCTACATAATGATGCCTTTTGGACTAAAGAACATAGGGGAAACATACTAATGTGCAATGACATACATCTTTAGCAATTACATGTTGAGTTTTCTCAATGACTATGTAGATGATATTGTAGTTAAGTCCAAAGTGGTCCACAAATATGCAAATGAATTAGAATTAGTGCTTAAGCACTATCTAAAACAGGAGCTTAGGTTAATACCCAAGAAGTATGTTTTTGCTATCAAAATCGGTAGAATGATTAGCTTTGTGGCATCTAA